>JBAMJR010000137.1:1115000-1255000 GCA_038501785.1 Myoxocephalus aenaeus
AAGCCAGCTCTGGTCTAATGAGGCTAAAGAGCACCCCAGAAAATAGACAGACTTGGCTTCATTAGCTCCAGTATGTGCGGCACTGTTTTAAAAGACACTGTCAGAAACTAAAATCATTCACACCAACTTTGTATAGCTGTATTGCTCCGAGTCAAGGGCATGCCTACTGTTCCACAGGCAGCAGCTGGCACTGTCTGATTAGCTCATTAACTGTCAACGTTTGGAGTGCAGGAGCAGCGGAAGGACTCAAATACAGAAACAACAGCAGTTAAATGATTTATTAAACAAAAAGCATAAGGAATACGTCCAAATGCCTACAGGTAACTTCAGTGAGGTAACTGGCAAGGTAACACAACTCCAAACAGCAATGTTGATGAAAACAAACTGCTAAAAGACAATGGGAGTAGAGAGACGAATACACAAGGAAAGGTGGGAGATAACGAGGGACAGGTGACAGCAGGGCTGATGAGGAACAGGTGAAACTAATAAGGGCTGGGCCGAAAAATTACACAGGCAGGAAAACAAACTTTCCAACTAAAAGAGGAAACAAACTACAATAAAAACAAAAGGACCATGACATTTGATTTAATTAAGCTATTCCTGCCTCACTACAATTAATTAATGTGGAGGGAAATGGTAATGTAAAGGATAACTCTGTTTTTAAGCCTGACTCTGTCCAGTTAAGGGTGAGCCCCTCATCATTTTATCAGCAGAAAAACAAAAAGCTCAGGCAGGCCCAAGGGAGTATAAACAAGGGGTGGACCAAAGTATGGGTACTAAAGTGTGGCAGAGAAAGGTGGTTTCTTTGTGCCCATTTACTGACTAAAAATACAGCAATGCCAATCCAAAAAGACTGCGTGCCCACAGAGGTATCCGTGCCAGCACCTTTTAAATAAAGCATCTTCTCTTGACTTGTGAAGTGTAATGAGCATCCTGAGACGTTCAATTACAGATTTTCTACTAACGAGGTAAACAAAGCATCAAACGCAGCTCAAAACAAAGATCTTGATGAGGAGTTTGTAGTCAGGTAATACTGGATGTGAATGTTTCTGAAATTAAGGGGGTAGGAAGGTGTTGACAGTGTTAGTGTTTTCCCTGAGAGAGCAGCGCTGGTGTTTTCCTATATTTACGTCAGTATTTACGCATGTGTGTACAGGTCCTTTGAGAGGTTTACATATTGAGGGTAATAGGATAACTCTAGACTCTGCCAGCAGAGAAACAGGTGCTTATCTTGTCAAAGTTGTTGTGCTAAGCCAACCTTTGACCCCTGGTTAAGAGCCAATTGAGAAATTAAAACAAGAAATTTGCACGCCTCCGCCCTCCTCCTTTCTCATCCCTCCTCACTCTCACATATGCACACACGGGCACAGAAACTCATGCATGTGGAAAAGGTCAGCCAAATGAATCATTTTACAGCTATTTCCCAATATGCTTTCCTGGTAGTCTGCAACCCAGCTTGCTGAAGAGAGCGGTAAATGAGAAGAGAAAGGGAAGTGAAAATGAAGAGTGTTTTCCCCAACACTAGTCACACAGAACAGAGAGATTGGGGTTTCTAGCGTAATGTGGAGTTAGGGAAGATCGAAGGGTGTGAAGGGGATTGGAGAGGGACAAGCTCACGCTGTCTGTCTCGCGTGCGTCCGCCACTGGGGTCTCGAGACGGCCATGATTTTTAGGCATGAAGCAGGAATATTGTGCAGGGTTTCGGTTTGCTCTGCAGATCTTGCCAAGCTCTATCTAGTAAGCCTCTTGCAATTACACACATCTCTCTCTGACAGATATATAACTGCAAACTGTCATATAACCGGAGCATGAGAGCGAGCAACTGTGTAATCAACAACAGTAAGTTTGTTCATTGCACTTTACCAAATTAAAAAAATCACAGTTTTTCATATTGTTGTGTCATGGCTCCAACATTGCAGGTTGCTTCAAAGTAAATACAATCTAAATGTATATATATATATATATATATATATATATATATATATATACACTCACCTAAAGGATTATTAGGAACACCTGTTAAATTTCTCATTAATGCAATTATCTAATCAACCAATCACATGGCAGTTGCTTCAATGCATTTAGGGGTGTGGTCCTGGTCAAGACAATCTCCTGAACTCCAAACTGTCAAAATGTCAGAATGGGAAAGAAAGGTGATTTAAGCAATTTTGAGCGTGGCATGGTTGTTGGTGCCAGACGGGCCGGTCTGAGTATTTCACAATCTGCTCAGTTACTGGGATTTTCACGCACAACCATTTCTAGGGTTTACAAAGAATGGTGTGAAAAGGGAAAAACATCCAGTATGCGGCAGTCCTGTGGGCGAAAATGCCTCGTTGATGCTAGAGGTCAGAGGAGAATGGGCCGACTGATTCAAGCTGATAGAAGAGCAACTTTGACTGAAATAACCACTCGTTACAACCGAGGTATGCAGCAAAGCATTTGTGAAGCCACAACACGCACAACCTTGAGGCGGATGGGCTGCAACAGCAGAAGACCCCACCGGGTACCACTCATCTCCACTACAAATAGGAAAAAGAGGCTACAATTTGCAAGAGCTCACCAAAATTGGACAGTTGAAGACTGGAAAAATGTTGCCTGGTCTGATGAGTCTGGATTTCTGTTGAGACATTCAGATGGTAGAGTCAGAATTTGGCGTAAACAGAATGAGAACATGGATCCATCATGCCTTGTTACCACTGTGCAGGCTGGTGGTGGTGGTGTAATGGTGTGGGGGATGTTTTCTTGGCACACTTTAGGCCCCTTAGTGCCAATTGGACATCGTTTAAATGCCACGGCCTACCTGAGCATTGTTTCTGACCATGTCCATCCCTTTATGGCCACCATGTACCCATCCTCTGATGGCTACTTCCAGCAGGATAATGCACCATGTCACAAAGCTCGAATCATTTCAAATTGGTTTCTTGAACATGACAATGAGTTCACTGTACTAAAATGGCCCCCACAGTCACCAGATCTCAACCCAATAGAGCATCTTTGGGATGTGGTGGAACGGGAGCTTCGTGCCCTGGATGTGCATCCCACAAATCTCCATCAACTGCAAGATGCTATCCTATCAATATGGGCCAACATTTCTAAAGAATGTTTTCAGCACCTTGTTGAATCAATGCCACGTAGAATTAAGGCAGTTCTGAAGGCGAAAGGGGGTCAAACACAGTATTAGTATGGTGTTCCTAATAATCCTTTAGGTGAGTGTATATATACATTGAGTCATGTTAAATGCTACACCACTTGCAAAATGTGATGTTAAACATCACATAACAATCTGTGCAATGACACATTAAGAAATAAATGTGACTTTTATAACTTTTGAAATAGCTTCAGTTTGTCTCTACAAAAAGTGACTAATCAATGACTAATACCTCCAAAACATTTATCATTAGAATATCTTTTTTAGTAAAAAAAGAACCTACACAAAAAATGTCATAGCATGATAAATACTGAGTTGTTATAACATTTTATTACTGTTTTTGTGAGATCAAATACAATTACACTATCGTCTCCCTGTTATCATATTTATAAATGTTGGTCTGATTATCAGGCTGAGCGTATGCAAGTGACTGTTATGAGTGACTGTTACCTCATCAGCTTCTGTCATGTCCATCATCATAACCCTCACACCACTCATGAAACACAGACACAAGCGTACACACAAATGCATGCTGACACGAACACTCCTTCACATATACATAAACACGGATGCATAAACAAGCAGCTGAATAGCTGAAGGAAATGCTCAGGCAGACCAAAACAGACACACAATACACAAATTATATGAGTTTTGGGTATCAGTTACTTTGAAAAACAAAGTGAAACTCCTGCACACAACTCCATTTCATTTAGGATCCATCTTCTATACAATTCAAAAGAACATGCAAACACTAGTGCATCGCAATAAAAAGTATTTGGTTAATGTTAAACATCCATCTTGTGCCACTGATGGGACGGCGGTTCACTTCATAAAAACCCTCTTAGAGCGACATGAAAGTTAAACAAATGAAAACAGTCCAGTGTTTTGAGAACGTGATGAAAAATGCGTGGCCTTGCAGCAGATACTGAGGGCCAGGAATAACAGCATGAGGTTAAAAAGCTCTCTTATGCATGTGTTACACTTCTCCTTGGCCTCAGCTACTTACTGCTATAAGCTTCACTCCTAAAAGCCAAACTTGAATTGAGCAACAGCCTGGCCACCTGACAGCCTCAGCATCCCCGTTGGGTAGGCGCCAGTCCCGACCCGTGGCTCTGAAATTGATTCAAACTTTCACAATTAAGAAATAATTTATTCTTGAATTGATTTAAGGATTTGTGGATGTCTCCTTCTAGGATAAGGGAAATACTAATAATGTTTGGCATCATGATGATAATAGATGGGCAGGGTTTACCACATCACAAACAAATTACAAATAAACTCCACAAATACAATTCCTGCACATTCTGATACTCCAAATTACAGACATGAATTTTAAATTTAAAGCTAGAATAAAAATAAAATACCAATCAGATCATGATATAAATGTGTATAATTTTGATTTATCTTCATAGATGAGCCCTTTTCCACTCATTTTTTTTTGCAGTACTACAAAATGTTTAACCTTGCCTCCAACAGAATGAAGCTGTCAAGTGTTTAGGGTTTACACAGACTGAGCCTGTGTGTCTCCCCAGTAATCTTCAGGCTGCAGAGGGCTATGGGCAGTGGAGAGGAGCCTGTCCTGCTGCAGCCTGAGGGCTCTGGGCAGATCTGGGATTGAGGTTGATAATGAGCAGGGGGATAAAGTAGAGTTATGGAGGTCTTATCACCCTGAGCCCCAGGGTCACATGGCACTGCTGGTGGTCAAAAACCCGTTAATCTTTACAAAAACTCACAGCTCTACTCAGCAAACAGGTATTAGTTGTACATGAAGAGGTGACAACATTTATTGGCTCCTTTAAGGCAACGAGTAACTGAAAATACCCTTCATGTGACGATTGAAAACATACAAACTACATTTTAAGCAGTTTTATTTTGCTTGTATATTTGACATAATTTGTCTAAAATATTGCTGTCAAATGGACTGGACAACTCAATGTAGCTGCAAGGAGTCTTGAGCACAGTGTGGCTTGACTTCTGGTCAGTTTGAGCTTTGAAAACGGCCCCTGGGTGATATCTGGGTTGTCCAGTCAGACTGAGATGTGTGGGGGTCAGAGAGGGAGTCAGAGATGAGTGTGGTGTGTGGGGTTAGCCAGACCTCAGGCTGTGATTTGTTGAAGTGCATCAGACGGGAGTCAACCAGAATCTGAATAAATCACCTCAGTGGCACCAGTGACAAAACCTTGATAATACCCGTATTTTAAGTGCATCTGTGTGCCTCCAAACAAGCATTAATTAACGTGAGCCAATAAATAGGACAATTTCTTAACGGCTTAAGAGTCACTTTTCATTGTCAAGATCCCCTCGAGAGATGGTAAAAGACATTAAAATACTTTACTTGGAATAACATTATCTTATGATGCTCTGTCTGATTTTTCAATTAACTGCTGGAAATTACATGCTCCCTGTCCTACATTTAATATGCAAATAATGCTCTTCTACGCAGTTCAACTGCTGGATACAAGGTGTCTCCTGCTTCACTGAAAAGTCTGTTCTCAGTATACTCACCCTGGAGGCTTCAAGACACACTACATATTGGACCATGATTGGTTTTAAAACTAGTTCTGGTGTACAGAGAGTCTATGTACGCGTCTTAAACTGTGATTCAAAGAGAGTACAGAGACACTTTTCCCTTCAGCAGATTTAAAAACTGTGTTCCAGTGTAAAACTATCCCCATACTGTATGCATCTGTACATCTTTCTGCACGGTAAGCTCAACCGGCCAAGTGACCTAAAGCGCAACACATTTTGGAGTGCAGTGGGACCAAGCTAACTTGCAATGTTGCACACTAAGAAGCTGACTTTGTGCTGGCACAATGGGGAATAGGAGGTCAGTGTAACTTGTAGGAGTATCATGCAAGTTCTCAGCCAGGATGAGACAAGCCAGTATTGTCTTACCATTACTATTCGTACTCCAGGCCGACCGCAGACACAGCAGCTGATGAAAAGATTGATTGGAGGAGGTTAAAAAGCCATTTGATACTGCTGAGTTTGATTTAATGATGTGTTTTAGGATTAAAACAGTATCAGCAAAGCGGGCGAGCCAGCAGGGTGGGTGACAAGGAACAGAGCTGCTTTCTGCTAATCACTAGTATTCCACTTGTTAGATATATTTCTATCCGCCTTTGACAAGATTAGAGTATTTTTCTCAACACAGACATTCAGGACTAGCAGCAGTATAGTTCATCAGTGTTTCCGTGGCAACAGTGGTGAAAACAGGAGCAGGCCTCCACTTCTTCCCTCCTGTCAGTATGTATCCCATTATGGTTGTACTGTGCGGACAGAAGAGCTCTGCCTGCTCACCACAGCTTTATTTATTTTACTGTCTTTCATCTGCAAACCACTACCAATCTGCATCAGAGGGAAATCCACCCTGTGTATCCCATAGGTGTCATTTAGGATTGATTCCCTGGAATTAGCAGACGTCAAAGTGGAACCATGTGGCCGTCTGTCTGTCCATCTGTCTGTCCTTACCAACACCTGTGATAAGGCTGTTTGGACACAGAGAAATGGCACATCACTGCCTTTGGTTATCCACACATTAATTATGGCCGTGGGGATACACTGAAAGTTCACCACTTGAGTGTCTGTCACTATCTGTTAAATATTGAGGGCAGACGTGATAATAAGCAAGAGGCAAAATCCACTGCTATCCAAATCGGAGATAAATGCTTCAAAGACTTCTGTGTTAATGACCCCCCCCTTAAAACATTCTCCGATGAAGCTTATCCACTTACTAAAAAGACACGTTTGAGATTTCTGCTGCTTTGCCTTGATTCAGTTTTAATATTATTTCCGTCCCTGTGGTAGAAAACCAATCAAATCTCCAAATCCTGCCTTAAAAGACAGAAGTGTAAACACACTAATCAGCGTCGCTCTTTTCTGGATGGGAAATTCAGATGGAGATTTTTTTTAAGCTTGCTTGAGCTCCCCTGGTTCACATGACCTCAGAAAAACTGATAAACCAATATGTACCCATATGAATCCCCTCTTAGCCAAGCCCAGGTCAAACAGAGATAACTGTGCTCCAGCAACATAAATCAGACACAGTTCATTATTGATTATCATTTTAGAGCCGTAGTGGCCACTTATTTAGATGCATAGGCATTATGAAGAGTGATGCGTAAACTTTTTTTTTGAAAACAACAGGACCACCAACAGTATTGCAATATTGCTGAATACTTGCTGTGTTTATCATAGTCTCAACACCACCACAGCAAAACAGGGAATTCATCTTCAGGTCCTTAAGTGGTTCTTGACTTGAATTTGGCAGAGAGCGAGACTTTGAGGTTACAATGAACTCAAACACATCTTTTTTTTTAAACAAGTGAGAATAGAGGAAATAGAGCAGATACCACCACCAATTCCAATATTTTATTACTGTAATGAAAATGGAAAACTAATTTCAATGCCACCTTTATGTCCAAAACACAGTGGCAGCAGAATTGATTGCCACAACAACGTAAAAGTCATTATGAATAAGGGTTAGGGTTAGTATAAAAAAAAACATTATCTCATGATAAAAGAGGATACACAAGGATGGTAAAATGGCACAAAACACCTTAATAATTACATAAACAACTCCACACCTCTTTAGTAATACAATAGTTATGGGCTATGTAAAATGGTGTGCCTTATCTATTTCACTTTGAGGATAAATGCCTAAATCGGAATATCCAGGACATACAAATAAATATTTGTATTAATAGAAATTGTACTTGTGTCCAATCATTTCTACGATGGATAGCAATTAGTGCTGCAGCTCCTCATTGATAAGTACAGTATCCTCTCTGCTGACACTGAGGCGGTTTGTTCAGGCACATGCAGTCTAGGAACAAGAGTGCCTATGCAGCATTAATGAAACAATATGACTACGTCTGTCTCCTTGTTTAAGGATCAATCAGTTTATGTATACAGTTCCTACAATTGTTTTTGCCTATGTTTTTTTTCAGCCCACTGATGTTTTTGACTGCGTGAATTTACACTTTCATTTGATTGCTACATGCAGTCATTCAAGCAATTCTTCCTTCATTTGGTTGAAAGAGAGACCAAGACAGAGTTGACTGATCCAACATGAAACATCTGCCACCTGATTGATTTCTGAATCAAATTGCCCATAGCAACGGCTCCAGCTCCGGCTTTTAAAAGAGCTGTTTCACCCTAATACATGGCCCATTACCAAATGGCCATTCATCACATTAACCCTGGCTCTAGAGACCTGCCAGTGTCTCCGCCAGTACAGTGCCACAGAGCTCTCTGTCTCCAGTCAGGACACACTCAGCAGCATGTCCACTTTGCCATGACTGTGTTTACCTCAGGAATACACAAACGCAGGCTGCCGTTGGCTATATTAACGAAGCGAGAGAGAACCTCTGCTGATACACAGAGCATAGACTGATTGACCCTCTCATGTTATATACGGATATACTGGACTGTACGTTGTGTACCTTATTGTCAATTTGCAGGTTTAACAGTAATGTAAAATAGTGTATTGAAAGATGTTGACACTCCACTGTCCCTGTATCATCTTTCTGGTGAAGATCAAAAAGGCTGGTACTAAATGTTCCAGAATATATAAATATAGATATATATTCTTTTTTTTTTATTCACTAAAATAAACCATTTCGCCAAACCCATAATTAGCATGAAGCCGTGTGCTTTAGCTTGAATTAAGGAGCTTCAGGCCTAGCTGTGGTGAGCCTGATTACTTAATAATATGGTGATAAACATAACTATCAATCAAAGCCTCTGACAGGACTTACAATTCAGGAGAGATCAGCCAAAATAAGAGCTGCAGACTCTCTCATTGTGGCGGTGTGTATGGGGGTGTGTAACAAGATACTCGCTACAGTCGGCAATGAAGTTACTTGCACCAATGTAATGATGGAAAGAAATAAAGTGACACTTTTATTTACAGAGCACAACTGCAGTAACTACTCTTGAAAACAACAGTTGTGCAATTTAAAATGTAAAATCGCTCCGTGTGGATGACGGCGATGACACTGTGTTTGAAACACTACTGTAGCCACAGTAAACACACCTTACAGGACATTAAAGTCCTCCAGAGCATAAAGCAATACGTGTCAGGTGTGGTTCATACAGCAAGGGTACTGTAATATCACTAATTCACATACAGGAATATATAATATAATATGGATGTAAAAGTATTGTATAATACAAAGAGGCAATTTGCATTATGATACTATATTGTTGAGGCCATAAAGTGAACAGTAACATGCAGGCACATCAGCTATTGTCAATATAAACCTTTGGATAGTGTGGAATTTAATTTAATATGATCTCAGTTCAAAATCTAACTTACCTGTTTTATTACAGTCCAAGACATTACAATTAATATTGTTGCTTTCGGAATTTCTACAAACTTTTTTTTTTTTTATGAAATCTTTTACTTAAAAACAGATCTCACTGGACGTATTAGGGGTGCCTGTTGCTAATTGCTTTCATCAAATCCACTTTTTTACATCCCAACATACATTAAAAGGATAATCATATTACATTTGGTGTAACCTGTACATACACCTCATAACATCTTTTAAATATTAAGAAAAACTAAGTACTGCATAATAATTTATAAGGTAGGTGTTTAGTGGCCTTCAGTTGTTGGATAACTTCATGTATATGTTTTTCTTTTGCAGGAAATAATTTGGAATTGTGTATGAAAATAAAATGATTCAAGATGGTTTTTTTCTTTTAATTTTAATATCAATAAAGTATATCAATAATAATAAAGAGAATCTGAATAAGAATATCCTTTCTGTTTGGTAAAACCCTTGATTGGTTGAGTAATGAGATGCTCTCCTTATAGCTGAGAAGAAAAGTTGCAGAAAACAACAACTAAGTCGAAATACACAGGAAAATATTTGCTGAAAGCTGAAAACTGTTTTTCTGGGATGTGTGGAGTGACGTATGTTTGATTAGAAAGCAACTGGCTGTGATACACACTGTGTCTAAAGACTGATACTTCTTTTATTTTCTAAAAAAGTATTTTACATTCACAGTTTATGCAAACCCAAACAGCAACTATCAAACTACCTCCAGTTGCCTTTCCCTCTGCAGTACACCGCACTGCTAAAGTTGCTGTTTTCTGTTGGTCTGAAGTCTTAGAACAGAATGTATTTCAAGTCATCTCTGCTGCGGAGAGGTAAATCACTGCAGCGCTGGGGGACTGCAGCTATTCTCTCTCACCTCCCCACTTTTAGCAGACCGTGGCTGATTTCCTTCCTTGCGTGACTCCGGAGTGTAAACACACAGCCAGAGTGACTCATCACTATTTCTCACTTCCATGGTCTGATATAAACACGTGAAGGGGTCAGGTGTCATTTTGGGGTGGCGAGTGGGTGGGTGGAGGCCAGTATGTCTCCCCATAAGACATCTTCCATTCTCCAAAGAATTCACAGCTTCCTGTGGCCAAAGCCGCACGCCTGCCCACTCCAGCCTGGAGGAAGGAGAAAGAGAAACACAGTTAGAAATAGGGAGAAAGAAGGACAGACAATTTGGGTGATAGATGACCTTCTCTGCCACGCTGCGCTTCAGCAAAATGGAAAGAATGCAGTCGTGATGAGCCTGCATCTCTTAACAACCCAGACCAGACAAGAAAAAGAGTGACAGCTGGAGAAAGGATGGACTGAATAAAATTTGGTTCAATTGTGTGACAAAAGTGTACTTCTTCTAGAGGCAAATTGATTTATAAGTCATGAAACCTTGTTGACATGCAGCGGCCAACTTTTCTTGAGGGCAGATTGGCACTTTGTTAAAATGGTATAAGAAAGTCCTGATCAGCACTTTGCCCTCTTGAGCCCGGCGTTATTGCGTGGTAGTCGGAGTGGAAGGGAGGGACAGCCACTTCCTTTCAGGCCCCAATCTGAAGAAGGGGCCAAATACAGTCCAACATCAATCACTTTGCACTCCACAGCTTTCCCACTACCATTGTTATAGAGCAGATCGACGGAAAGAGGCCGGTAGCAGGTGGAAATAAAAAGCCCTTTGACAACTATAGGGTAAAATTCCTCCCAAGATCATCACAACATTTACACAAGCTAAAGGGAGCAATGTCTGGCTGCCAGCTCCCATCTGGACACACACACATATCTAGTCAGCAACATTCTCATATGCTCTGATGCATGAACACATGCAGCCATAGACAGCCATTAAAGGCACACAAAACCAAAGCCAGAGACATATTTTAATCTGCATGTACACATGAGGCAGCCATAGACATACATATGCACAAGTGCACAGACAGGTGCATGGATTACCGAACGGGCCTACAGGGCCCAAGGGCCAAAATGACCACAAAGACATATATTAAAAATAAAAGACACAGAATGACTAAAAGAGGCCAAAACAACTACAAAGAAACGTTCAATGACTGTGAAAAGAGGCAAAACAACCTCAAATACATTTAAAATTACAAAGTGAAAGAAAGAGACACACAATTACCACAAAGAGATGCACAACAACAGAGAGATGCATAACAATTATAAAGAGACACAATGCAACAACAAAAAGACGCTAAACAACTATAAAACCTGTGTGTCTTGCTCCTATGCAGAGTGGTATATTGTTGCAGGTCTGGTCAGGTGGAGGGACACTAATACACACTCTCAACATGATTCCTACAGTTATTAAGAACACACAAACAAAACAGTCCTCTTCACAATAATATTGAATCGCTCTGTTAAAGTTTATTTAGAATTATGCTTTATTATAGGAACAGATAATGTGCTCTGAAGAAGAACAACAACTGTAATATATATTTTTTTCCTGTCACCTGATTTGCCACTAACACCACACCCTTTCCTCTCTGAGTCATAACTCACTCAAATCAAAACACAAAGACATCAAACACACTCCTGTTCTAATTTCTGTCTGTGCAGTGCGAACAGGAACTATAGTGGCCCAAGCAGCATGACTTCATGATGGATATTTTCCAAAGGTCTGACAAATAAGCCATTATCAGTTAGAGTTTGAAGATGTGATGTATTCAGGTTTATCATAGTTAAAACGCCTAAATATTTTTTTTATATTTTGTGAGGAGCTAGACTTAAACATATGCAGAGAAAAAAATAACACAGGGAATGAAGCAGCATAGAGGATTTCTAACAAGTTCCAGTGTATGCAGCTACTTCAGGAATACATTCAAATGTTGTGTGAAATAACCAGATAACGATTGCATTATAACTGCTACTGTATATGTGCCTCTCTTTTCTCAGCTCCTCCCTGCCCCCTCCTTCCCCTGGCACTGCCCACAGCACCCACCACCCATCCCCCACAGCTGGACTCCTCTCTTCACTCTGGATCATAGGCTAAAAGCTGGCAGCATCACTGTCACATGATGCCCATGCATGTGATGCTTCACTGGGACCCCCCTCCACTCAGGAAATGCTCTCGGCCATTTTCCCACCCTAGTGTTCCACTGTGGAGAACCCGGCATTACGACCGAATCCAGTTACCATCCCAAAGCATTCCTGACTGATTCCAACCACTGCCTGGCTATTCCCACATACAATGAGGATATGCTCTAATTTCAAACCGGCTGAAGCACTGGGTATCAAGTTGTGAACTACCAAAGCTGTTTATGGCAGAACAGAGACGTTTGAGCTCCACAATAGGCAATTACCATGCCCACGCATCCCCCTCCCCTTCATTCAATTCGCGGTTTGTCTGTAGGTGGGTTTGGTTGTGCACAGATTAAAAATAGCCAAGCCATTCCAGACTAAAACTGCGAGGGACATGGAACACACATTGCACAAACGATATCTCCCATTGTGGTGTACTGTTTGGGAATTCTTAATTGCTTTTTCCGAAGCAGCTTGCCACAGGAAAATCCCCCTTCAGAGTAAAGAAGAAAAAAGAATAAGTGGGCTGTGCGTAAACACCATAGATATTATGTAAACGTGCATGTAAACACGTAAGTATAAACCCATGTCGCCCCATGTGCACCCATCAAACTGCCATCGAGGCTGTATCAAAGGAGCTAACCTGCAGCAGAGCTGGTTGTGGCCTGCGTCTGCCCTCCCTCTCTCCTTTGTGTTCTCCACTGTGGTTTCTGCTTCAGCTCTTATTATTGATGTCTCTCCCTGCATCAGACAGGCCATGGTGGACAGTCCCTGGGAGGTGTGCGGGGCGGCAGGGTGGGGCATCAAAGGCTCCCATCACTGTGGGATTGCATCTTCCTAGAAAGGCCACAGGAGAGAAGAGAGCGCGGTGAAGTGGACACATTTGTATGTGTTTTCACTGGACTTCTTCTTGGAATAAGGAACTAGATAGTAATGCACATGTTTTAAAAATAGATCCATATTAATTATCAGTACTTATACAGCGTACAGTTACACTGAAGGTGACCATGGGAGCAGAAGTAATTCAATTCAACATGCATTTAAACATTTTTATTATAATTACGTTTATTAAATAACTGAAATGTGTATCTGATTTTTTTTTTTTAAAGAAGCAGGATTTACTTGATTAATGCGTTATCAGTCAATTATGAAATCAACTTTGAGAAATACAAATATATGGAAAGGCATCCCTTAAAATATCAGTAAGCTAAATATTCAACAACCAATAATGTCTGAGTTAAAATACTAAATATTAGATTCATATTAAACATGTGCAATCAAATTAAAATATCCAATCTTTTACTTATGCACATTCTTCTCTAAAACAGATGTGAAGAGCAGACACCAAAACAACAGTGGAATTATGACTAAAGCAATTAATGTTTAGTCATAATGATTTGCTGTCAATATAATTCACTTTGATGACCAAACATCAGGGACAATGATGGACATAAATCGGAATTAATCATTCTGTTCCTGACAACGTTTATATTATATGTTGTAATTATCTGAGAATGTTGGAGAGAAAAAAAATCCCAGAGCAGCCAATGCATTGTAAAACTTGAAAATACTCAGAGATATTGTTAATCATTTCTAATATTTTACTTTTGCTGGGTAAATTGGAGATGAATACATAGACAGGCTGTCAATCAACCAGACATAACAGCCTTAACCCAAAATCACATGTTGTTCTTCATGCTTTAACCGTGATGTCTAACTTCATGTTTGCCATTGTTTTAACATGTTTTTGTTTATTCTTTGGGTGTTTTGTCCTGTTTCACACGAAACATATCTTATAAAACTTGCTGGAATACCGATTTTTTACGAACAGGTATATTCAAAATGATATTATGTAAGTACTCACCACATTTGGACAGTTTGGGATTTGTAAAACTTCTGGACCTGCCAAATCCTCCCCACTGCTGTCCTTCATGTCAAAGTATGTGGCGCATGATCACAAAATAAACTAAAGAATTGTATTATTTTAGCATTGTCTAAAAGGCACGTTTTCTTTTCAACATACAGCTGACAGAAAACAGAACTAAATCTGCTACTGAAATAAGAAAATGAATCTGATTATCCTAAATTTGACAAGACAGCACACTCGGGACTAGTATTACTGAGGCCGGGGTTCTCACAATAACTTCCACATGACTCACTGAGCTCCCAATCTGAAGAACATTTGAACAAATAAATAAATAGTCGAATGCTCCAGAAACCAATACAAACGTCTGACCTAATGCATCCACTGATCCTTTGTATTATCTCTGCTGTGAAAGGTATTGAGGTTTGAAATTGGTTAAAATTACAAATGTAACGATGTAAGCTAATATTCGATTGAATCCCCAATAATAGAGGTCAGTGTGCAAACAATTCCATTAAAGGTCTGCAACATCCACACATAATCGACGACTATAGCTTGCAATGGATATAGTTGCGCAGCTGACGCTGCAGGTGTGCAGCGGAGGCAGACAGGTGGGCGTATGTCTGTGTGTGACACGTGCATTCTATGTAAAATGTTCAAATATGAAGACGTATCACATCCTCTGCTGAATCACGTGTGAGAGACAGCAGTGTATTATATTGTCTGTCGCCTTCCCATCAGACTATAACGACACCATGGGTCTATAATAAGATTTGATACTTCGTTTGCCGCAGCAGGTCTGTCATGTCATGTGTTGTGGGCTCAGTGTCATGCTGAAGGACACTGCTGCAGGGAGAATGTTCGCAAAGCTTGAATGAGCTCCAAGTGACATTGATGTGAAAAGTAACACAAGCTTTTTAATTAATCAACCGTTTCTGTAAGAGATTCTGTACCAAGGCACCACTTCCCTTTGCGCATTCACACACGAACACTTAACAGCGCAATGAACATATATATTTCCGACAGAATTAAAAAGTCATCGAGCGCACTTCTGCTGCAGCTGATTGCCGGAGAGGGTGGTGCCCATCAAATACCCTTCAGATCCACGCAGAGACGCAATGCGCGCAATCAGCGGTCTGCTAGCAATCCCGTCCTTTCTCGTTCACATAAACACCACTTGAACGAAAATATACACGGCCACCTACAGAGCAGGGAAAGTGATGAGGGGGTACCCACCTCGACATTACGCTGTTTTCAATTAAAGCGACAATGCGGAGTGAACTGCAGGCGACGCTGCAGATACGAAGAGACAGAAGACCTGAGGGATGCATCTTTAAATTGTCTGATGAAAAAAACAAAAAACTGTAAAACATCTTTACTCTAAATGTGCATTTAAAATAATTTCATTAAGTTAATGATTTCCTCATGAAAACATTATACATTAACAAATATAAATATAACAGAGTCCATGTAATATAAATAATTAGGTTTATATGGTTATATGTTTATATCTAAAACGCTCTTTTTGTTGAGTAGTTCTCCTAAAAACTGCTTGCCACTTGTGCCGTATTGTTTGTCATTTTAGTTCGACATAACATGATAAAAAATAATAAATAAAACTTGTTTATATGTTATTATCAGAGCATTAACATTCTGATATCAAACCATGTGATATTGGAATCTGACTCAACTGTAGACAATTAGTCATGAGTAAAAATCTGCTGCTATTACATTTAACTATTTTGTTCTTTTTTATGAGAGTATGCAATCTTTTCATTGATTTAAAAATATATTTATAAAAATGTGTTTGCTTTTTTCCTCGCCAAACTAGGCTAAATCAGTGCAAAACAACGGTTTTAACACACGATATTAAATGCATGTGAAGAAGTTAAACATTTGATAGGAAAGTTGCTCTATAACCGACGAGCCTGCAAGTGTTGCATCAAAAATGTGATGCAAGTTCAAGTTGCATGAGTTTACGGCCAGTTGATCGAGCGCTCTGTCGTCCTGTCCTCCAAACAAAGTCCCTGCGGCCTCTCGGTGACCCTCTGCGGCCCTCCGAGAAGCAGAACTGGCTTATTTCTCAAAGATGATCGTTTCCCCAAGGGGATTAATAAAGTGCATGTTTCTTCTTTTTTCTTTTTTAAAGAACATTTAATACACACGTTTGGCATTTCAAATGATCTGAATCACTCTGGATCGGGCCTCGTCTCCCCAACAGTTTAATATGTTTCTGTGAAGCCAAATCCAATTATGTTGCTGACCGCTGCAGCTGTTGAATCTATAATCCGCCTCTTGCATTTACCTATTTGGTATGAATATGCAATACTTTTGATGGTTTGACGCTATATGTCCTGTTTGCTCATCATAGGACAAAAGTCTTGTCGTGTCTGAGAACACCGTCATCGGCTAATATTAAGATTTTAGTGAGGAATGATTAAACTAATTCATAGAAAAAAGGCATGCAACATAAATCTGATATTTAAGTACAACAATGTTCAGGTGAACGAGAAAAAAGGCCTGCATGATATATATGTTTGGCCTGTTGATGTGTGTCAATCCAATAGTTGACGGACGGAAGAATGTAGCCAATAAGAAATCATTTACATTTCTGCAGAACGTTGCAACATTTTGAAGGGGTCCAAAAAATTGGTTTCAGTGCACTAAATAACGGTGAGACGGTCCGGAAAGCCTGTCAGGACTGTGCACTCTGCGGTGTACCTCCACCTAAGTGGCCGAGCATTCCTGAGGATGCAGCGCTGTCAAATATTTCATGATGGGACGTCATGGAAAAGTGCATGACTTCGTCTGCGATGGAGCAACAGGGAAGCGTTGACCTCGGGACTCCAGCCTCAGTAATGATGACGAACATAATCTGCCACCGACGCTGCAACAGCAACTATTCCCTTGTAAAATACATAACATATATTCTGAAACGCTGGATATAACATGATATACATTATTCTATTATGATGATTTGTCATTTCGGGTTGATAAATAACATTGAAGATTAAACTTCAATAGTGTTTTAGGTAATACAAAATAACTAATTTTAGATCGTTTTATTGGTGGAAGAAAAATGGGGCAATATAGCGCATCATAATTCCACATGGTGGCCTGCGAAAACATTTCACCATGGACGGACACTGGCTTTGGATGAACGTGCAAGTTAGAAATATATATGTAGGCCTGAACAACAAAGAAAGAACAACACGACATGGGGCGAATGAGCGTCTGAGGAAAAAAAGCGCCCTAATGGCATGAAGTCATCAGCGGTAATTAAATGCAGTGGGCAGAGAGAGAGAGGACGGGAGCGCGCCTGCCCTGGAGCGCGCTGGGTGGTCTACTACCCTGATAAATGTGTGGCCCTCACTCCAGGCGAGTGGCCGAGCAGGCATCGGTTAAAACAATACTTACATTAATTTATCCATGAGTTCAAATCTCCTCTGCAACAGCAACAACTAACAGCGGCACGCCTGTCACCTTTGGGTTGAGCGAGATAATTTTACAATGAATTGTTTTCTCGCCTGAAACAAAAGATGGACTGGACATTTCCGGTAAACACCAATAAACCATTTTATATTTCAGTTACACAAGGACATTTGATTTAAATGTATTTCCTTAAATTTAATCTAACGTATAAACATGCTGCCACATTATTTTTCAGAAACATAATATTAACAGAGCTATGACCTTTACGCACAGGCAACAGAGTCTCCAAACAGAGTCTGGTTTTAACGCGCAGGGCAAAGACATTTTCTCTGGTATTACTTTGCATTGTGGCAAAAGACAACAGTCACCATAAGTATCTATAACAGTAACGCCGGCAGAGATCAGAAGCGCAACCAGCTCGACTAACTGAACCCATGAGAAGCACAAGGTTGCAGGCTGCCGCGATCCAGATCTCCAGGGAACAATAAGCAATCTACTGTCAACAGTTTTAGATTATGGATTGATCGTCTTTCAGTAGCTCTCGCCCGCAGCTGCGTATAGAAGGCATGCAATAAAACGAACTAAAATTAAGCGTTTCAACTTCGGAGACACAACAATTAAACAAACTGGAACGCATCTCATTATGCATAAGTTACAATTCAGTTAAAGCAAAAGCCTTGAGGCATAGGCAGGCTTCATTTTTCTCATTATTCTATAGGACATAATGTCATATGAAACTAACTAAACATCCACTGTGACCCTAAATTAAGGCTATGCTGTAATTCTCTGACTCCGAAGTGTTAATCCACTTTACCTTCATTCCTGGATGTTCGATAGTAAACTGCCTGCAGGAGTCGAGCTCAAGTCCCCGTCCGAGTTTCTGTGCTCGCAGCTCGGCAGAGCTTCCTCCTCGCTCCTCCTGCGTCCCTGCGTAAATATTATGACTGCATTATACAAACAATATTCATGCGCAAAAACGTCCAACATTACCACAGGACGCCGCGAACAGACGGGCATATCGCATCAGATTGAGTATTAGCTGATCTAACGGGGCTTTTGCTTGATTTCATATTTAAAGAAGGCCAGGAAAAATGTTTACATGTTGCTGTATAAACATCCTGCCCATGTTCCTGTCTATCTTTTACAGAAATCAAGAGGGTGGTTTTGAATAAGAGGGGCATGTTCTCTGGTAAATACTTAACATGTACTAAACATGTTTTATAAAATATGTCATAAATGCAATACCAAAAGAGACACGAGCTATTTGCCGTGCTGGTGCATCTGCATGTGACCTGACATGAGGAGATACACTTTGCACTGTACGTTTATGAACCTTTATAGCACTAATAATCAATGTTCAACATAATAATATAAATCAATAGTTACATTATAAAACAGGGGAATCAGAATCTGCAGTTAAAGGCCATATGTTATAATTAGTATGTTATTATGTAATACACGATAACCCATTGGAATTTATTCTATTCAATAGCATACAGAATATAGCGCATTAAAGGCTTTAGATACAGTGTATTCCCTATTTCATCGTAAAGAATGAAAAAGACATGTCCCTGAAAAGTGAACGCACACAGATGTGCATGCTTACAGCCCACCACTGGAGTAGGAGGGAACTGGGCGGGTCCCAACATCAGGATGGCCAAGACATCCAGCTTCCAATGCGCTGATGGCAACAGATAAGTAAAAAGTCAGCTCCTCGGACGCACGACAACACACCAACTGAAGTGGAAAGCGGCTCCTGTTCTGCTCCTTACTCCATTTCGGACGTTGCATTCAAGGCGGTACGGCGTCAGCCTGCAGGACGGACTCAAAAGGAAGAAGTCAGAGTTAAGAAGACAGTCTTTGGCTCGTGCGTTACATTTACTTGGTTACTTTATTCAGCTCTTTATGTCAGCGAATTGCCATCTAACTTTGTAGTGTTTATAGCTGGAAAGTTGGAAAGCAAAACCTTTCGTTTGCCATCTCGAAGACAAGATTGATCTAATGACGGCAGAGGTGCAGCAGCCCCCCGCGCAGCCTCCCGGCCAGAGCAGCCCGATGTCTGCCCCGGAGAAGCCGCACGGACAGACCGCGGTGATGGAAACCGCCTCTTCCACGACGAAAACCAAGAAGACGAACGCAGGGATCCGCAGACCAGAGAAACCCCCATATTCATACATTGCTTTAATAGTCATGGCTATCCAGAGCTCACCAACCAAGCGCCTGACGCTCAGTGAAATATACCAATTCCTGCAGAGCCGCTTCCCGTTTTTTCGGGGCTCTTACCAGGGATGGAAGAACTCCGTGCGTCACAACTTGTCCCTGAACGAGTGCTTCATTAAGCTGCCAAAAGGCCTCGGCCGGCCAGGGAAGGGCCACTACTGGACTATCGACCCGGCTAGTGAGTTCATGTTCGAGGAAGGCTCTTTCAGAAGGAGACCCCGGGGTTTTAGACGCAAGTGTCAGGCGCTGAAGCCCATGTACAGCATGATGAACGGCCTGGGATTCAACCACATGCCCGAGTCCTACAACTTCCAGGGGAGCGGCGGGGGCCTCTCCTGTCCGCCCAACGGCTTGTCTCTGGACAGCGGGCTTGGGATGATGAATGGACACTTGGCAGGTAACATGGACGGGATGGGCCTGTCCGGGCACAGCATGTCACACTTGTCGGCCAACAGTGGACATTCCTACATGGGGAATTGTACAGGATCCAACGGGAGTGATTATCCCCACCACGACAACTCTGCCTCCCCTCTGCTCACCAGCGGAGGAGTCATGGAGCCTCACCCCGTCTACTCGAGCTCAGCCTCTGCCTGGGCTCCGGCCCCCTCTGCCTCGCTGAATAACGGGGCCTCCTACATAAAACAGCAGCCGCTGTCTCCTTGTAATCCAGGGACCAACTCGCTGCAGCCCAGCTTGCCCACACATTCACTAGACCAGTCGTACCTGCACCAGAACGGGCACAGTACTACAGATCTACAAGGTAGGCGCCATGATATATCCACCTTTAATGTATTACTTAAGAAAACTAACATGGGGTGTAAAACGGAGAAAATTAGTGAGAAACTGTAAATCATAGGAATTATATGATGCAGCAATATCTTACAAATGCCAAACAATTGTATTATTCGAGGGTCTAGACAATATTGTCTACCCAGACTCACAGATATAGTCTTCTGCCCAACGTGGGCCTAAAATCATTGATTTACCTTATTTGAATATCACGGCGTTTGCGTCACGGAACAAATGCGCATCTTCTGTTGTACAACCAGAAGAATTAAACTCAAGTCCATTAAGGAAACTGATAGAACTAAAAGAAACCACGCATTTTCTCCCACGGAAATGTAAATTTCATTGCCATTCTGCTCCAATCGAAACAGATTACAGTACTCCAAATAAATCCATATATAAGGGTTTCCAACTCGCATGGTTTCAGATTCTGGAAGTGATAAAAACTATTAAAAAAAGACAGCATGGAGAGTCCGTGCCAATCTCCGGGCAAGAAAAACAAACTTGGTCAGCAGGCTCCTTACCCCGTGGCCCCGACTCCTCCGGGACTGGCAATGAGCCCTGAAGCAATCTCCACTTTTAACAATCTTAAATGGACTTAATGGGCAATTTATCTTGAAAATATAATGATCAATCTTCGATAAAGTATTTGATATTGAGATACCTTTTATGTGGTGTGGGAAACACGAGTAGATTTTCTTTTTTAATTTGGCATAGTTGTTTCTAACACGAATACATTATTATTATTATTATTATTATTATTATGTTATGCTTTACACTTTCAATTAACAATTGAGCCCTAAAAATCAAAGTCATGGTGGCTGCTCTAAGAGGAAATGTGTATCGTGGATAATTGACAATTAATTAGCCTAACAATTAAATACAGAAAATATTTATCTAACTGTTATAATAATTATATTATGTCTAAATGTATGTAATATTTAAGCTTCAATAAACATTCTTGGAAGTTGTCAAAGTCTAGCTATACCAAGGACTTGTGACCTGACATATTGTCATTGTTTTTATTTGCAGGTATTCCTCGGTACCATTCCCAGTCTCCGAGCATGTGCGACCGAAAGGAGTTCGTCTTTTCCTTCAACGCCATGACGTCCTCAACGATGCACTCACCGAGCAGCAGCGCGTACTACCACCACCAGCAGGTCTCCTACCAGGACATCAAGCCCTGCGTCATGTGATCATGTCCCCGCAGACAACCTGCAGACCAGAGGACGGTGACACAGACTTGAGCCATGCAGCGGCGTGGGCTGAAAGGAGAACCGACGAGTAAATAACCACTGAGACATAGAGCCCCGGCCCACGGAGAGCACCCACTGCTTAGTAGACCGGACTACTTTTCTGTTTCACACAGCGACCAAGACGCGGAGACAGGCCACTCACAAAGCAACCACATAATAATAATAATATATAATAATATTAAACAACTTTGTCATGCCATCAACATCGACCAGCGGGGTAAAGACCGGGTGTATGAAACCCTGCTGCTGTTTGGTACTTAGTCCTGCAGAGCGGATGACTACCACTTCACACTTTTGTTAATGTTTATTCTTCTTGTTAAAGTAGGTCAATGTAAAAAAAAAATGCACACGTCAATTTTCTTCGTCTGACGTTTTAACTTTTCTTCTCTCTGACAAATTAGACTGAAGCTCTTTTTTATTTTGGACTTTCAACGTTGATTTTTAAAGGAACAATTATGGACATCACATAAAACATGCCCATATATATTGTGTAAAAACGATGAAGGCACTTTTTGAATAGCCTAAGCGCAATTTTTTATTTATTCTGTAGGCCTGCATATTTTATTTTCAGGCGAATTGGCCAAGGAGGTATATTCTTTATTGGCAATATTTGTCAGAACGCTTGTTGTTGTTTTGAAATGAAAATGGAGGATATATTGTAAGCACTGTTATGTTGTCTGTGTTAGAGATATTTAGACTATTCATTTCTGCACTGTATATAATGTTAGGGAAATTAGCAAGGGTCCCATGAGGGCAAATTCTTAGGCTATATTACAACAAATCATTTGTAATAAATAAAATATATCTGTTCGGCTGTTTAAGCCTAAATCCACCACAAAAAAAGTGATTTCTTCACACACCCAATTAATGTCAAATGTTTTCACTGCAAACCAAATGCACCAAAAGTATAAATCTCACACCGGTCATCACTTTTACACAATCAAAATTAGCAGTATTTAAAAAGTGAATCAATTTCTGCTTGTTCCTGAAGCATCACAATAATTATCACAATTGAACAGGACTCCAACATAAATGTATTGGCCTGCAATTTAATGAATCAATCAAATTAAAAAGGAAGGTAGAGTTCACGTGGTTTGAAGCCTAAAAATGAAAGCATAATGGGCATAAAAGGTTTACAATATAGTACTAAAGTAGTCAAAATGTTAATAGCACAGTGGTGTCTTGTTATAATGCAGTTCATGACTGAGGCCAGAGTTTGGCAGATTAACTCTGTGTTTTCACCTGGCAGGTACGCCTGTTAATGAAAACAGATCATTAATGAACAAATCTCAGTTTCCACAAAACAATGATTAATTGATTATAGATTTTAAATAAAGGGATTCTAAAATCAATCATTTTATGCCCTCTATGTAACGAGAATGTAAGCAGCAATTAAGGCGTAATAATATCAGAGGCAGAGATCTCAACCATGTTTGGTTACTAGTTGAAAACCTGCAGCATCGCTCTGGTTGTTTCCCTCAAAACATTTTGCTCAAAGGACGAGGCTGTTGAATAACTCCGGGGTGTCCAAGAAGCACTAACGTTCGAGAACCTACATTAAGAAATGGGCTTTAAGAAAATAAAAATCCCAAACAAAAAGAGGTTCAGTGGGCTTTACAAAATATAAAGGGATGTTAAAGGCGAAAGCTTTGTTTTTCTTCTTAAAAAAAAACTTTCTTAGAAATTACACAAATATCAAACTCAAAATATATAGCAGAGGCACAAGAATAAGGCGCGAGTGATGAATAAGTGAATGTCTTATCACACCAAGAAATGCCACATAGCCATTAGTTGTATATTACAAAAAGGAACATGAGCCAAAATGTTCTTCATTAGCTTCCTTAATATTTGTTGATTATAGTTGCAAAATATTTAATTGTTAGTTTTACGGGCTGCAATGTATTTTTATTTCAACTTGCCAAATAAGAAAGTGTTGATATCTTAAGATTGTATTATTTTAGTTTCAGGGAAGTTTGTGGTGTTGAAAATAACAGGTGTTTCAAATGTAGAAAAACATGGCTGCCATGATCTATTTTTTGAGCACCCACATAGTTCACTCAGTCAAGTAACTGAAATGTAATTTAAGACGTCTTCCTATTCATTTTAACTTGTAAGTTATGCTGTCGAGGCTTGAGCGTACATACAGTACATCTGAACTTCAGGCCATAAGCATTCTGTGTATTTAGTTGCTTTGAAATCTTACATGACCACTGACTGAACCCCAGTAGAACGAGCAACGACATCGAGCACCGGGACAGCAGCTCAATAGGAGTTAACCAGCGCATTAACAAACCGATGACATTTGCCGAGGTTCAGCGCTCTGGCGGGGCAGAGGGAGTGAGATGGGGCTCCACAGCTGTTCCCTCAGCAGGCCTGCATGACAGCGCCATAAAAAGCCTGAGGCCTGCTCTGTGCAGACAGACATGCCGTGTGCTTGTGACTTCAAAACACTACACATGTCCAACGCTGAAGACTGACATGGGAGTGATCAGGTACCATGTCTGTGCAGATTCAAACCTCACAGGGCACGGGATGCAGGTTTTTGGGTCTGGAGTGCTAGCATGCTTTTAATTATTAGTATTTCAGCTTAAATTAATATTTTGCTCTGTACCAGCACCATTACCAAAACAAGTCACCAATGAATTGTCACCCTAAATGATATATCACTAACTGGATGCATAATCCAAAATGTGCTCAAAATCATAGATGTAACTCAATTTAAATTATGCGTGTGATTCAATGGCTTGATATATGCTTTTAGTTTAACTTATGATATGCAAGTTCTGCCTCCTCAGCAGAACAATCTGTATAATGTATTAGGATAGTTTGACGGTAATCGGCTTTGTGAAAACTGGACTAAACTAGGAGTTTATTTTTTTTAAACAGGTTTGATCTCCAAAAAGCACAATCAGGTGCTATTTCCTAAAAAGCTGCAAAACATGTGAAGTCACAACACCCCTCAAAGTAAGATACTACAGTTTTGATTAAAAACAAAAACAAACAGACACTTATCCAGTAGAGTCAAACGCTTCAATGGAGAATGTTACAATGGGTTACAAACTGATGCATTAACAAGAACAGTTCAGCCGGCACCGTATCTCTTAACCGTTACATGGCTTCATACTCAAACTGGCCAAACCAAACAGAAAGCCATGAATGTGTCAACAAAAAGATACAATTATCACAGTTTAAATGAACAATGTTAATTCCCAAAATGTTCTGAAAAAAAACATAACCAAGTAGAAACTGCAAGGAAGTAGAAATCAAAAAGCATAGCTCCAACAAGGCTACACAAACCCAAATTTGCAAATATGTCCACATCTTCTAAATTTGGTTGCACCGTATAGCAATTTATGCCAATTAATGTCAAATGAGTCACACTGGTATTTCTCAATGGAATAGAAAAAGAATAACGCTACTATATGGTCATTCAAATATGACAGTTCATCTTTGACCCATGACCTTAGTAAATAGTTTGGAGATTAACAAGCAGAGACACAGGTTTTAAAATAAGACTCCCTTGAAGGAGCAAACTTTGATAACTGGTTGTGGAAATAAAAAGGTACTGGACGCTTTACAACAATTTACTCTACAAATTTATTTTAACAACACAGACTGCATACAGTCTCCAGTATTAAAGTAAAATAACTTTCCTCCATTTTTAAGAACTACTCTTCAAAAACCGAAGGCTCTCGGGACACACAGAATGTGAGGAGTCTGTGAATAAACAAGGCACATAGGTGTGTTGCGTATTGTGGAATAGTATATGTACAATATACCCTTTTAGTGAAATGCTTTTTGATTCAACTATTGCATATTCTATCCATATTTTTTTTAAGCCCATTAGTCTTGGCGGTCAATTTAGACGGCTATGGTTCAAATAACTGATGTCCTCTTGTAATAAATCCAAAAATATCAAAAAACAAACTTATTTCTTCTTAAGGCAATTTTACGTTGCTCCACTATTAATACTTCTTGGGCTGAGTATCGCTTATTGCTATTACTCCTCAATCTTTTCATTGGTGTCGCTCTCAGTATCTGCGGGTGCCGTATCAGATTTCGGGGGTGTAGATGGTCTTGGTCTCCGATTGGACTGTCCGGACCGCTTGCCTCCTCGCTGGCTCTTGGCCAGCTCAGCCTGCAGACTGTGACCATTCAGACTTAGATCCTGCAGAGCCTCCAGGGCCATCTCTGCAGCCTGAGGGTCGCTGTAGTCCAGGAAGGCCCTGTGTTGAGCTCCCTGCCAGGTGAGCCTCAGTGGTGCGGCCTCCCTCTCTCTCAGGGCAGCTTTCAGCTCACTAACACGCAGGCCAGCAGGAATCCCCCCCAGGTAAACTGTGGTCACACTCAGAGGGAGCTTACGTTGAGACGTGACTTCACTCCCTCCCTCCTCAGGGCCCTTTTCATTCAGGTTCTCTCCTCTTTTTCCCTTTCCTCTCTCATAACCTCCCCCACTTTCTTTCCTCACTCTAGCTGGGCGCTGTCTGGCTTTCTTTTCTGACTCTACTATTTTCTCCTGTTTGGAGTCCCCCATTTCATCTTGCTGCATGTTCTGCCTTGGCCTCCGCCTGGTCTGCCTTTTGGGTGGACCGGTCTGACCATGCTCTGCTGCAGTGGGTGCCTCCCCGAGTGTTACATCCTTTCCAGCCTGTTCCTCCAGAGCACGCAACTTCTTCAGGATGGGGATCTTCTCCAGCTTTTCATTGTCCAGCTAAAGACCCAAAAATGGACAGGCTCAGTAAGTCTGAAAGAATTGTATCTATCACACACACACACACACACACACACCCCAACAATGCACCACACCTACGGATTAATTAGATTAATAAAGCGAAAGCTGACAAATTAATTGGTATTATACCATCCTGCTCACAGCCCAGGCTATAGTAATAACTATCTTTATAGCAGCAGAACATTTAAAAATAAAGATATGGACCAGTCCTGTAGAGGATATACACGGCTATTGTTTTCAGACTGTCCTGTTTGACCTGTCGTTCCCTGGCTGGGCAGAGGAGCCTTTGATGATCAGACATGGCCTTCCTGCCAGTGAGGTCACTGGGTCCTGTTTACTTGCATGCATGTCTTAAGGAGCGCAGAAAACACACAGAAACGCTCCACAAGTTAAGAATAACACCCTCATCATGTCTAATTATAGACAAATTATCAGGTGGAAAAACACTCCACACGAGTCAGTGAATCAGTAAAAGTTTAAGGTCCCGACTCACATTTAAATATAAATAGAAGATAAAGGTTGCTCTGTGTATATACTCTGTAAAGACTGTATACAACTAAAAACACTACCTAATATTATTATTACCGATTAAAAGATTTAACAGAAAGACAAAAATAATAATATTGTGGAAATTATTAGCGCGGATAAATGAAATGCATAGAGAGGTGCAATGAAAAAGTTAGTCCTCTGATGAGATGTGGTGTCACTACATGCCCATTAGAGGGCAGTGTCGCTGAGCAGAGGGACTAAATATTTTGTTTGGTGCTCAGTCAGGATAGAGCATCGCTATTCAATAAACTTGTATCTGTTCCAGTAGAGGAGTCAAAGATCAAGACAAGCCACAACTAAAACATTACAGCAAAATTGGCCTTCAGATTTAAGACATAAACTTAAACAAACGTTTGTAACATTTTATATTAATTGGAATGACATCTATTTTTAAACATAAGTGTTCATTATGATGTATATCATCATTAAGAAAAAATGAGTTTTATTAATAATCATTTGTGGAATTTAAACCCGAGTGCTTAATATGCAGCACAACAGAGGTTCTGATTGTGTAAAGATGAATCACTTTTTTTAACCAACTGGTTAAACAATCAGGTTATGCATGTTAAATGCTCTTTTCCTCAGTCCGATGACCCTTTTGCCTCCATACTGTTTCTCATTAAATCAATTATGCAACTTGTAAGTCTTTTCCATTTTAAGATTAAAACATTACAAGACTGAATCCCTGATGGGTTGTTTTTAATGAAGTTGTAATTGAAATGGATGTAGTGATGTTTTATATCCTTTTTCTTCATGCAACATTTTTAAACCAACCTGAAGTGGAAGTCTGGACAAGCACTGTAAATGCCTGTATTGTGGACTTGCAGTAGCACTAGACATAGCAAAGAAAAGATATTTTAATTTACCTTAATCCAGAAGATTCCCTGTGGTTTGGGGAACTGGCAATCTGTTTTAATAACTCTGGTAGGTGTAAGGATGTAGTCCACAGTCAGGTCATGGCTTTCAATTATCTCCTCTGGAATATCCACTACCTGAAAGCAAACATATCCCAATAAGTTAATTTTTGTTATGCATTTGCCATTCATTTTGCCATTTTACAAACTAGAATGCAAACATAGTCGAAAATATATACACAATGAATGATATATTACCATTATGGATATAGCATACACCACTTGACAAATTCCATTTTAGTTTGTGTTTTTATTTGATAAAGTGAGTCAAAATGCAGGCAGCTTTAATCAAATAAAGTTCCCCTGTACTTGAAAATATATTGAAAAGAATAAAGAGCCATGACAGAACATGTTCAGAACAGAAAGAGGAAACTAACCTGGCAGTCATGGACAATCGTAATCACCACAGTAGACTCATTCACAGCTCCCATGGAGGCCATCATGCCAAACTCCATGTCAGCAAAGCCCTCTCCTTTTCCAATCCGCAAGCCTGCAGAAGACAGGAGAACCATGATTTAAAAAAAAAAAAGGCAGGTTTAGAAAAGTGTGATACAAAGAAATAGAAATGTGCACTCCGTAGAGTGATCTCCACCAGGTTTGTCTGCAACAACCACCGCTGTTCCCATTACACAATACATAAGTGTAGGATGGAATAACATACTGTGGATTTTGCTGCCCGTAGTCTTAAGTCATTAGTACTTTAAACTGAAATGAATAATTAGCAAGTTATCTACAAGAATGCAGGCAACAACTGTGGCTTTAACTTTTTTACTTTAATATTTATGGGCGATGAGTGTGTTTAAATCAGACTTTTGTTAGATTAGATATACTTTACTGTCTTTATGGTGAAATTAGTCTTGGGCTCACAACACCATATTTATAAAAACCATGTATGTAATTGATTTGGTATGGTGAATCGTTGGTCACCTTTCTCTGACACCGCCACCGATCCGACCACTACCAGTTCCACCTTCACCTTCTCATCCAGGTCAACAGGCACACTGAAGTCCCTCACACCCTGATGGGTGGAAGAGAAGATAAATTAGGAATACATTAGTTCATAAATTACAATACAGTGTGGATATTTTAATAAAAATATGTAAAATCAACAAGTTGAAACCTGTGAGGAAGAGCATATGCGTAGCTGTTCTTTGGTGGCATCCTGGGGAGGAGTAATTTTATTGAAAAGGCCGGTACGAAGACGAGGAGTTGGGACCAATAAAGTTTTCTGCGCCTGTGAAAGATTTTCCCAAAAATTAGCCAACAGATATACTTAATATGATTAGCAGACGCCTAATGGATTGGAATCAAATCAGTGAGAGATGGCAAAAACAACAAATATGTAGATTCAAAAAGATGCAAAGCATTGATGTGCATGAATTGTCACTTCAAGAAGTGAATCAAGGGATGTAGTACTTCATCTTATTTAGCAAGTTCTGGAGTCTAATAGAGGATTTGTGATTCGGCCTCGAATAATTTTTCTGAATTTCTAACAATTTCTAAAATATACCCCTTTGTGTAAATCAAATTGACAATGTAACAAAACAGAAAAAACAGAGAAAAATGTCTATAATATAGCCTGGGGCACGTTGGTTCTTTGTGTGCGTTTCCACAGTGAAGTGCTACCTGTAGCACTGCAAGCCGGGCACCCTCCAGAGGTTTATCAGGATCCACCTTCACCTCAGTAGCCTGGGTGAACACCTGCAGCTCAGACACCTTGGTACAGGCTGTGAAAGCACCCTGGATTAGAGGAGAGGAAGGTACAACAGAATTAACTTACTTCCAGAGTGACAAAGCGTGCCTGCTGCTGAGGTCTGTCTGGGTTTACTTTGATTGTCTGGCTGGACTTGAACTCCTGCAGGTCTACAAGCCTGTTGCATGCTTGACTTGCACCCTTGCCAGTAAGTACACAGTGACAATAAAAAAAAGAGCATATATGCACAGACAAGACAGCCAATATTCATAAAAAAAAAAAAAAAAAGCTGCTGTGGTGTCATTATTGTAGCAATAACTTTACCCATGCATAAGTTGACTTTCTTTAAAAACTTTTACTTGTTCATTTACTTTCTTAACATATGTAGTGTTACACTACATATGTTAAGAAAGTAAATGAACAAGTAAAAGTTTTTTACTTGTTTTACTTTTTCACACGTTACGTGTGTTCATGTAGGAAAACATTCCTTTGTTCATGAAATTGGCTTTAATTATTAAATTGAGCTTAGTATTAATACCGTCAAGTTTTTTGATTTAACATACATGTGGTTCTACATAATAGGGTTCACTATGTTAATTCATAAATTGTTATGACTTTAAGTGTGGATTTCTAGGTCGTCTTTTCATAAAGTTCCGTGTTATTTTATTACTTACTACGGCCCTCAGTACTCGTGGCCCCCATGCAAAAGATAGTTAACAAGTCACAGTGAGTATGAATAAAAATGATTGAATTGATAAGCATATGAAAGCCTTCGCAACAATGTCGACTTTAATGCCACTGCATTTGAGTTTAGTTATCAGCGTATGCATTTGAATAGGTATGAAGCAATACTGTGATGGCCGTGCACTGCAAGCCTGCCTCAATTAAAATGCTTTAACCTGCCTTGAAATTGGGGATTCTGTTGTGAACAGGCCTGGGGAAATTGGCCAGATTATTATCTTCGATGTAGTCCCAAACATTCTGACGAATGTCCCATTTCGTCGCTCCTGTAGAGAAAAACAACGGTACAAGCTTTAAAAACGGACTCGGAATGAAGTTCGGCCAACATTAGCCACGCGTTTACAACTGCTAGCTACATATTAGCATGCGTGGGCATCATTCATAGCGACAAACAAACGTCACGGACACGTAATGTACCGGATTTACTTCGATAACATGCTTCATTGTCCTACTGGTGATATAAATGAGTATCTTCGACAACGGAACAGGCTTTAAAACGACCTAATTACACTTGAAGCAAGACGAAGCAGCACTAGCCAAACATTTACACATGCTACACATTAGCGTGCATCGACACTCATTTTTAACGTAAAAAAAAAAACATCACGACCGTTTAACCTACCAGGATTTATTTTTATGACGGGCTCCATTGTGGTATTGGCAATCCAAATGAGTCTCTGCTACAGCACTATACGCAGTAAAGTCTTACACGTGAGCTCTGTAACATAACACTGACGGAACAGCTGTTTGTCAGTGTTTTTCCTCGCTACGGCGGCTCAGAAAGGTCAATTTCAAGCAAACGCGAAGCAGAAAGCGTGTCGGCATAACTGCCAGAAAACCTTACGTTACTGTCGCGAAAGCACGTTTGAAGGAGCAAGACACTGGGAGCATTAATATAGCAGAAAACCACCCATTTGTTATGTAGATGTGTATTGGAGTAATGTCTACCCGAGCAGAGAATTAAATCACTCTCCCTGTGTGTTTTGTTATCAGAGCTTCTCTTTGCTTTGTTGACATAGCCAGGCGGCTGCACGTGCATCTAGTGCAAGTTGGTGCATGTGAGCGTGTCCGACTCCCACTGGCTCGCTCGTGGCCACAGCTCACCTTCCCGACTCACAGATTGGTCGCGGAAGCATAGCACCCACCCTTCGGTGCCCCCTCAGGTCAACATGTGGTAACTATGTCCGCATGCTTAGTTTGTACTGTTCGCACTGTTGGCTCCCAGGCTCGGGCTATCCATGTTGAGAGCTGTAAGGAGACAATCAAAACGCTCCCAATCTCATATATGGCACCTTTAACAAAAAACTGGATGACAATACAGTTTTCAAATACCTCCACATTAAGTGACTATTTGCATTTTTGGTTAATTATTCCTCTTCTACTTCTTGGTTGTTATTTACCACCTTTCAACAACAAGGCCATTTCAAGTCGATAGCTTAAGTTACAAAAAGCAATAAAAGAAAGACAAGGCGTAATAAAAAGACAGACAAAATGGGACTTCCCTCTTCATAGCGTAACAATATTCAAACATATGTTAATAAAATATGATGTATTGCTTTAAACCTATCCAACAGCACACAACCGTAAATCAACTTTTGAAAATAGGTAATGTAATGTAATAACTTCACTTTAGATAATTTGCTAACATAATCACACTTTAATATAGGTAAACAAATGGAATGCAGAACTTTTTTCTACAGTTTTCTTAATTAAACTAAACCACATCATTTAAAAAAGTATAATGTCCACTTTAACCCCAATTTTCACCTGGATTTCTCAGGCAGTCTACATATATTACTTCTCAGTATTAACATTGTAATGTGTGTATAATCTAGATACTGCATTCCCAAAGCCCCATGAAAGAACCCCATCTCCTCACAGTGTACTTTACCTCCCTTAAATTACCACATTAAACCTGATCAAATGAGCCCTTGTGGTGTTCGGGTCGTGTTTCCCGCAATCAAACTGGTTAGGACTTTGTAGTGAAATTCCAGTGGATGGTTGTGTTTGTGGCGGTTTTGAAGTAGTTGCAGATGGTCTGAAGTATCCTGATGAACTGTTTGACATTTTTTCCTTGGTATTGAGAAAATGAGGAGAGTCCTCCTCTGCTGATGAGCACTCTTCTTGCATTATATTTGTGAACTTATTAGGCTCTTTGTATCAATAGCACTTTAATAAGATAACTGTCACAACTCTATATAATTGGATACACATTTCAATTTAATTCAACATAAGTACATGTGCAATCTAGCTATCAGAATAAACATATGTTTAAAAAATACAGTTCAAACATAAATTGCACCCCTTTGTACCAGATTATAGCTTCAGATAATGTGCATCTGTAGTCCCTAGACCCTTTGGCTAGCATACTATGGTTTGCAATATTCAAAAGTCAAAATATCAAAAAGTGCCAAAAGTCCAGTAATTAAAAGACATAGCAGGTACATAACAAGAAAATACAACTTGAAAATGACAAGTTAAATTACATTTTGCCAGCTAAATATCTGTGGAAGGAAAAGACTTGAAGCCTGATGATCTTACAATTGGCCCTTTTTACACCTGATATTCTGACTTGTCTTGGTAGGGAAAATGCAGGTGTTAACTAGATACAGTCGTTACTGATAACATTAGCAATAGCTCTGTTCAATTATTTCACTGCATTCCAAAATACTTTTTTCTTTTTACTTTCCGTACATACTGCAGCTGCCCTTATTAACTACAAACTGTGGACCTACTACTTCCATTGCACCATGAACTTTGACCCTCTTCCACTGAGCAGAGGATCGTGGGTCAGTAGCCAGCATTGCTGGCCTGCATACTGCAAAATGTGACCACATGCAAGTAGGTCATCGTGGTATTTTTTGTTATACTGAATTTGACATGTATTGGAGCATACTTAATCTTTTTCTAGCATACTAAATAGTATATGTTCATATACACAGTCAGCGTGTCCAAGTAAGTCATGACAGTAAAGCAGCATGCACAATACCAGAAAGCTGAAACTAAATCAGTTAAATAGAATTCAGCCATAATTTATGTTATGATTTAAACCTTTTCCTTCTGTGACATGTTAAAAAGTCTTCATGTGAAAAAGATGCATTCACAATTAAATCCTCAAATATAAAGAACAGTGTTTAAAGAAAACTTCTTCTCTGTTTTGATTTTACACAGTGAAAATATGTTTTGCTCCTTCCTGCATGATATCCTAATGGGACATATGGATAAACTCTTGTATTTTATGTGTATTTGTTTTTGTAATGCTTTAGATTACAGCCTGCACATTTGCAGAGTGTACAGCCATGATAACAACAATGCTAACATGCTGATGTAAATAAGGCTGTTTTCCGTGGTCACAGTCCTAGTTTAGCTGCATATTATCATGCTAACATATAAACACAAAGTATATCTGAGGCTGCTGGGAATATCATTAGTTTAGGTAATTGGTCATAAACCAAAGTATTAGACAAATATGATATGTGAATGGATGAATGGCATGTGATGTTAAAGTGCCTTGAATTGTCGGAAGACTAGAAAAGCGCTATACAATTATTTAACATAAAAAAAATATGACCTGATGATGCTTGATAAGAAGTCAAGTGATTACCTAGAGCTGCCAAATCTAAACTTGTGATTTCTTCCTAAACAAGGGATACTCTTTGTTTTCTTTCACTGCTTCTTGTGTCTGACTCTTGCCACAGAAGTAAAAGGAGGGTGTGACCCTGTTTCTGGTGGTTTTCTGTATCACATGACTACATGAGGGTGTCAGATCTGCCACCAGAGGGCGAGCTCGACCAATAGATTCCCCTCAGCAGACAAAAAACACCATTTCAGGCTTTTCTGAAGGTATGGAATTCAGATGTCCATCCTGCAACCCATCACAGACTAGTAAAATAGTTTGGTTTTTGTCATGTCATGAAATTGTATTTGATTGCCACACTGCCTTGCTGTCATCCAGGCACCATGTCTGAGCTGTGGTATATATCTGACATGAACTGACCCATCCCATCATCAGGTTTAATAACTTGCCTTCTAGCATATTCACAAACTACTATGCCACAATCATGCACATACACACTGGGATACTCATTCTCACACAGGCACAGACACAATTTCCTCCCTCCAGTGATCCATAGTCCTCTCTTACACCCCATTCTCTGTCTCAGTCTGGGCAGGCTGCCAGCTCAGCCCTCCCCCGTCTCTCTCTCTCTCTCTCTCTCTCTCTCTCTCTCTCTCTCTCTCTCTCTCTCTCTCTCTCTCTCTTTCTCTCTCTCACCCTCCTCTTTTTTTCTTTTTTTTTTACCCTGGATCTCTCTCTCTGTGTATTCTGGACATACCATACCAGACCAAGCCTCACAATGCTGCATTTACTAAAACAAGTGACATAGAAATGTGCGGTTCCCAGACCTCCCTCTCGGTGGTGGACTCGCTCTGAGAGGCAGTGCAGCACTCAGACGGCTGTGGTGACACAGCGGGGCAGGTGGACTGAGAGAGAGAAGAATAAACTAACATCACCTGTTTGGGAAATTTAGAACAACGGAGGACGAAAAAAGAAGGAGGAGTCTTTGGAGAGCGCAGGTCTCGCTGTGTCAACCCATCTACCCCACCCTACTCTCTCTCTCTCTCTCTCTCTCATATGCACACACAGACACACTCTCCCCTCGCCTCTCCCTGTTTGTCTCCTCCAGTCTCCGATGCTGGTGTGGTGAACAGCGAGACACTCGGCTGAGCTGCATGGAGGCTCAGGGAGGGGCAGGGAGCCCAGGTAAGAGCCATGTTTTATTCTTTCTTTTCTCTGTGACACGGATTCTGTCACATTAGCATGGTTGTTGCAGAGTGTTTTGAATGCTTTGAATGTAAGTAAATGTCTCTCTTACAACAGCATGTTCAAGATGTTTATACTTGTATGGACACTTTATAAATGATGGGACTGATTCATGTGTCAGATGAGCTGCTTTGGATCATCTAATTACATTTCTGATTGTCTAGGCAAGATATAGTCACTAATATATGTTAGGTTTGAATATAGCAGTGAACTGGTACTCTTTGATCATTTTCCTCTCCCAGGATCCTATTGTGGAGGATTCATCTCTACAGCTAAGCTTTATGGTTAATCTATTGCCTACCAGTACAGGTCTTTTTATACACACTGCAAAAGCTGGACTGATGAAATATAAGTATATATACAGTACAATAGTGGACTCATATGGTCTTTGTGTTAAGGCCATCCAGAGAAGCCGGTGCTGTGTAGTCGCACTGCACAATGCCCCAGTGCCACTAACGCACTGTAACATCTAAACAATCAAACATTCACAAAGAGCTGATGATGTAACTCTGTCGCTATACATCGCAGGCTAATTATTGTAAGGTATCTAAGTAATGACAGATTATAACATTAGCTTTGATAAATACAAAAATATACTGTATAATATACTGTCTAATGTACAAAGAGAAGCAAAGCTGTAGAAGGACAGTTTATTCGTCAATATATTAGCTGCACCTGAACTCACAGTGGGCATTTAACCACTATTAAAATGTTGCTTTCTTACTCTATTGTATCTTAGGGTAAAACAGTGTCTCTGCAGCCACTATAAGGCGCAATTTCAGCAGATATTATGGGATAATTATTTTCCCCCTGACATGACTTTGTTCTACTTATCATTGTTTACAGGCAGTATCTATGCACTACTTGTTCATGCTGCTGGCCAGAATTACCTGCCCATGAAAAATTGGGGTATTATTTGTTCATTATGATGATTGAATTAGAGTGAACATCATTATTATGATGTATCACAGGACAGGGTCACACAGTGTGCCTTCTGGAGAGCAGTGTGCCACAACAGCCACAAACTGTTCACGTGAGAAGATTATAATTAAATATTGCTGAACAATGCATCAACAACACCATAATCTGTTCGGAAAATGAATTCGGGGGTCAACATTTTCTTAGCTCATTTTCTCTGCTCAGTAATCTGTTTTCTGAGACATTTGTATGGAAAACATAACTCTTAAGTACGGAAGATGGAGCGCAATCAGCAAGCAAAATGAGCTGGCAAAACAGGGTGTTGAGGATGTTCATTCTTCCTGCTTGCACTAAGCACAGCAATTGATTTATTGAACCGAGACACTGAGTTTGATTCAACTTTTGGCAAATGTAGCTACATCATTCTCATCCTGTCTTTTATTTCTTTGGAGGGTCAGATGTTTCACAGCTGACAGCTCGAGGTATGGTCAGCCATTGCTGGAAAAGACAACATTTCTGATAGATGTCTGTCTTTCACCAACAGTAAAGACATTAACATTCTTGTTGTTTACACTTCTTCTTTCTTCACAGCCGGCTTCGGCCATCTGTGTGAACTTGTCCTGATTTACACACAGATAATACTCTGACTTTCTTGAAAGCTCTTTTCTTCTGTCATTGATTACCATCCTGACTGAGAGTCAGACTCATCTTCCACAAAACATCTACTAAACATTTGGGCATTTATATGCACATAATGTGATATGCGTATTGTTTCCTTGTAGAACACAAATAGCTCATTAAAACATTTGAATGAATGCACTGCACCACCAACAACCCTCATTATTGTGGTGACAATTTTGTGGGAAAAAGCTAATATTGGGGTTAATGGATATGATTCGAGCTTGGATGGATGATACACTGCCTCAAAGCAATGGTAAAAAGGTCAGGAACTGTTGTGTGAGAATGAGTGTTTGCTGAAGAAGGTGATGGAAATTAAAACCTAAACGGCTAGTCTAAATATTGAACAAACATTTCATTATAACAGCAGAGGTAACTAGTCTCAGTTTCTGTGGCTCCTCACTGGGGAAATCAATCAAAATGCCAGGGATGAACATTGCTTCTCAGCGTGAAACCAGAATCCATCATGTTCTAACTTGGCTTCGCCTGGAACACACTTTTAATCTGAAATGAGAAATTCAACTGTCTAGGAGCATACTGCAAGAAGAAATAGCTTCACCAGCCATCTGGTGACACCCATCAAGAATCTGCTCTACTCCCACATGTCTTTCTATCTGTTTATTATCCAAAAAGTGATGATATAAAAAAGCCATGCTGCCGTTATTATTGCAAAATGATTCTCCATACACAGAGATTAGTATAACAAATGTTTTCACGCTGATGTAATAGTTTGTATTGTTGATAAATCCATTGTGGGCTCACTTCAGCCTCAGATAGTTCATGTTGCAATTCAGCCCTCTGTAATCTTTCAGTTAACTGTGCAGCAGTCCTGACCTCACTCGCCCTCATCACGTCCCCTACTGTGTCTTAGCTGTGTGTCAAACAGGCAAACAGATATTGTGCATACCCCGGCATTTGAGGGGATGCTATTTTAAGTGCCCTCTATTTTCAGACTTGTTAATAGCCCGTGTGAACTTGTTTTTCCTATTTTGAATGGATGTTTGAGATTGAAGAGCGTGACCAGGCTCTCAGAATGTTTTTTTTATTGTCATGATAAGAGAAACCCTATCATGACAATATAACTGTTGAATTAGACGTTTGCCCACAGTCAAGTGAACACATTTCCTTTCAAGGAATCACACATCTATACATTCTTCGACACTGTGTATACAAAGAGATAACAACAGAAATTGATACAGGATTGACAAAAGGCAGAGTGTGCAGACTGTTGTAAAGAATATATTAGCATAAAACAAACAGATTGAGATATTCATACATTTCAATAGACATGTGATTCAGTTACCTGGGGACTCATGTCAGGTTTATAATTGTCAATTGAGTGGGAAAACATAATATTGGTAGGATAATTACTGAACAAGACTCAGACACTGGAGCCAACATTGACTTATTTCAGTACTTAGATCTCCTAACTGATTCCGTCCCCTGTGTTACCCCAAGATGTGTCTTTGTAGATTGTAATGCAGTTTCTTGAACCTTAAATTGTTCTCGGTTAAATATAGACCTGCCATCAGTAATGCACATATCTAATGTAATCTTGTATTACAAGTCTAACTATGATGATTATCTCCACCTTTTTATTCTCTTTGCTCCCTCTCACTATCCGATTCTGTGTCTCTGTGTGCTGATAGAGCCCAATAAAGACATCCAGAAGCTGCTGAAGCCCTCCAGCTCAGGTGACCTATCCAAGGAGTTGTTTCACCGCCCAGCAGGTGAGGAGGCAGAGGGCAGCCTGTCAGGGCACACCGCCAGCCTGCTGCACATCGCCGAAAAGAGACGTGAGTACTGGGAGAGGTGGGCAAAGAGAAGGCAATATTAAGAGTCCAAGAGTGATACATACATACATACAAGGAAGGAGATGAGGAATGTTGATTAAGGAGGGCAGAAATATCCTATCTACATCCTCATCCAGTAGAGTCCAGGTTTATCTTCTCTGATCTTTCAACTCACTGACTGATTGCAGACTATTTTAGATGTGCTGGTCCCACATTCTCACAGACCACTGCAGCTTTGCTTTGGTTGAAAGGACTCATTGTGCATCAGTACCATACAGAGGCTTCCCTGTATGTGCCAGTCTCAAAGCCCAGAGCACAGACAGATACACGGGTGACAAGACAACCTTTATCTGCTTCACTAACCAAACACTTTTTCATAAAAACAGCTCATCCAGAGGCTAATGTCTGTGTCTCGATGATCTAACGTGACCCAGTAACTAGCCATGCCACCTCGCAGGTCAGTTTATAATCTGTGGCTATGAAGAGAAAGAAACCAAAGATCCCACCCTAAGAAAACATGTAATCCCAATGATCACCCCCCTTGTTATTGTACATTAATTTCCCCCCGTATAATTGAAAGATCAAGAATCACATTAAAATGCACCTGCTATTTAAATTTAATGGAGATTATTAATTCAGGTGAATGTCCTCAGAGCCCAAATGCAGCTTCATCTTGAATGTCACAGAAACAAATTCCTGCCTTGTGCTGCAGTTTTATCTCCAGAAAGGGGGACCAGTTGCTCCTGAGTTGTCTGCAACATTTATTTTTAGGCCTGGAGCAAACAGCCTACCTTAAAAAGAAAAACAATTCAATATCCCAGAAAGGAGCAAGTTGTTAGGGAGTTAGTGGTAACTAAATCATTGAAAAACAACAAAATGCAGGAACAATAGATCCACTAATGTATTAATTAACATAGAGAACTGCAGTGCTGATACATTTTCCGTTTGTTATTGCGATTAAAAATGTATGGTAACAGCTGTGCAGTGGTGCTAATGTGAAAAAGTGTTTATCCGTTTGTATTGGTACATAGCAGAAACCAGGAGTCAAAGGGAAGACTTTCGACTTTCGTGGAGTTTATTTTACAGCTTATGCTATAACATCGCGCAGCTATAGCCCAGTAAGCCATGCTTTATTCATCAAACATGTTCATCAAGGCAACATTAGCTGGATTTAGCTGTGTGTGTGTTCTCAAAGTTAAAAATCACAGCTTACTTGCCTGTCTGTTGTTGATTAGCAAACAATGTAACATAAAATAACTAGCACAAGACGGACCAGTGCCTGTATGTTCAGTCACTATGAGGAGAACAAAATACACACTTGCAACAGAATATATTGTTAAAATAATGTGTTTAATATACTATCTCAATACATTAGCTTTTTGTCAATCAACACATTTACTCCATTAGAGCCCAGTCATCCTTACCAGCTGCTCAGGCTTGACTGATGACCTCAGAGCGCTGATGAGCCAGTAGAGGAGGAAGGGGATCACACAGATCCAGCATGCAAGTCACATCCCCTCCACTCCCATTCATCCCCTTCTGCCAAATGTAAACTCCTGCCTTTACCCATCCTCCCTGCTCTTTGTTCCTTCAGTTGAACCAATCTGTACCTTTCCACATGCAAAGAGAAGAAAAGAGAAAGAAAATGAAAGAAACTTTTTATAGAACATTAAATTGACAGCAAGCAAACAATTCATTGTGTTCCGTTTACTTTTCAGTAAATCAAAGGAACCTTTATTTCACACACATTAACTTCAAAGTCATGAATGCTGAGTGTGAGATTAAGGGCATGCTAAAAAAAAAAAAAAAAAAGAACATCCGAGGCAGGAGTATGAATTAGAAGACACACATTTTACTTTACTAACTACCAGGCTATATGCTTGCTGTAAGAAGAAGCAGTGGTCTTTTACATCATCCAGCTGCTTCAGGCACAATGTCCTTTTTTAGTCTCAGCATGAAGCCTCTATTGTCAGTGCTCCTCACTGGTGTCTTCAAGATCGCCTGATTGGCTTTTGAGATAAAGGCAGTTGTTCCAGTGCGTCTGCCTGGGAGAGAAAACGCCCTGATCAATTATTCAAGGAGGAAAGGGTGTGGGAGAGGAGAAAAGAGATGGGGAAGCGGTGGTTAAAAACCAAGCGCTGCAGAATGGGAATATTGAGAATAATGACAGTAAATAATGCAAGGGGTGTTTTGTTTTACATCATGCCTTCCTTAATCTACTTCCTCTCGCTTTCCATTCCTTCTTATTCTTTAACATCAATCTTCTTACCTATTCATCTCCCTCTCTTCTCCCATCATCCTGCTGCTCCCTCGTTTCTCCTTATCTCCTCCTCCACAATGTTTAAACTCCCTGTTTCACTGCCTCCAGTTTCTTCACTTATCCAGAAAAGGGGTCAAAAAGACTGATAGCTGTCAGCGGGCACCTTCCAGCCTGAAGGGAAAGTAAAAATGTATTTACAAACGTAGTCAAGAAGCAAGTAATGAAAAAAATGAAGGAAAAAACAGGTTTTACATATTGCAGTGTTTCTCCACTGAATGTAATCAAGACACACACTTCCTTAATTCTGACTTGGATGCTGCTTTCCATTGCTACTGTTTAATCATATGTAAAGGAGTAATTTGAAGTCAGGCTTACATATTTGCAATGTATTATGATGGCAAGCTAAACCTCAAGTGTGTTCAATAAAAACTTTAAATCATTATATAGCTAAGTGGTAGCTTAATCCGCGAGCTAACAAGAAGGAGATGCTAAAAGTGGCATTGTGGTCTCCTTTGGCAGTAAAACCTTCTATGATCTAAATAGAACTGGGAATAGCATGACAGATTAAACCTAATAGGATTATTACCAGCCACGACAGTGACAGTGGAATAGCTCAAAGCAGCCATGTCCTAGCATGATACACACAGGTGTAAATGATCAGATTAATTATGGTTTCTTTCTATTAAGTATGTCACAGTCATTCCAGTGAGCCAGCATTAACAATACCCAGGCCCTGGCAAAACTAAATGGAACAGGGCCATAATCATGTTATTGATTACACCTGCAATGAAATGTCAAATGGCTTTTTTCATCTTGAGTCTGTGTGGGAGTTGCTAGATGTTTAGATTTCTGTCTGTCTTTAGACAGACAGAAATTAGTTTCCGTTATTTTATATGCGACCCACATTGTCCCTGCCTTTGTAAATAATTCTGCATATCATATCTAGCTGGGTCATGACTGGCATTTCACCAAGTCCTGCTAATGACAGGTAGGACTTCTGGAGTAAAGCAGATGGCTTAAGGTGAAATAAAGGACAGGTGAGGACACCTTTAGACTTCAAACTCCAAAGTCTCATCTCTTATTTGCATTCTCTCATAGCCACTGCTTCCTTCTTTTTTCTCCTGGCATTTTAGGTGTTGAATGTTTTTAATATATCTAAAACATGGCACAATGACCAGCCACTGCTTCAGCACGATGATCAGTCTTCTTGAAATCAATAGTTGCTGAAGGATGATGCAGGGAGGTAGTTGTAACCACAGCAGGAGAGTGGGTTTTGCCTCTTCAACTTGCATTGTCTTAAACAGCCTGGAAAACAGCAGGAAAACAACATGGGATAATAACAGCTTTCAACCTGTCACTTAACCCATCACTTATCCACAAAGTCGAACCCACAAACAACCAGTGGAATGTTTCAGACTTGATGTTGCGTGGCAGACAGGCATCCACTGATTCATAAGGAAATACAAACACCTCCATCTGCTTCAGTGAGGGCAGTCTCCAAACATCTTTCTCAGTATAATACTAGATTAGTTCAGCTCTATTACACAGAATTGGTTCCTAACATGAGCGATGCTGAGACAAGCAGCTGTCTTGGACCCTTGCTTTATGTTTGTATTACAGAGTCTTTGAATATATTTCACTTTACATACATCACATGACAGCGTCAGCCTGATTGGAATGCAGAGCCTGGCACGCTGATGCACCACCCCATGTGCATTTGACCCTGTTGTGTGCAGCAGTAGTGACTCCTGTCTGCCGAGGAGTCTTGTGCTGAGATGAACAGGTGCAACACACCCAGGGAAAAAGGTGGAATTCACAATGTGTGAAAGAACAGGCTATTTTCATCTCCTCTGACTGGCTCTTGTTTCAGTTCTTCTCTGACTGCATGCATGAACTCAGGTGTCACGCTGAAACAGAGACATGACTACAGTGCCGTGCTCGGAGGCAGATTCAAGTAATCTACTGTGTTAGAATGTCTTAGCTTTGCAAGAGATGTACAGACAAAAATTCATAAAAGAGTAAATATGTTAAAAATAAATTAATTTTACAATAGTACTGCAAGATCTGATTATGAGTACAATGGAGATGTAAGAGTGAAGATGGACTGAGGAGCTCTGGGTTAAAAATATATGCAGTCTATCCCCCCACTTCTTTTTAAAGAGACAATTTTCTTCTGCACTGTCTGAAAAACAAGTGGATCATTTTAATCTCTCAACCTTCCTCCAGACTAAAAGTATGCTGTTTTCTCCCCCGGCCTCATAGAACCACTGAGTAGTGTGTCCTCTCTGGAGGTGCACTTTGACCTCCTGGATCTGACAGAGCTGACTGACATGTCCGACCAGGAACTGGCTGAAGTTTTTGCTGACTCTGATGAGGAGAACCACAACGAGTCCCCAGCAGGTAAGGTCTGCTAAAATGGAATTACAACAAACACAAATAATTGAAAAATGAGGGGAAGGGGAATTTATGCAAATGAAATGCAAATTATTAGAAACAATTTCCTGTAGATATTTTCTTTGCACACTTTTGCCCTCTAGCTTTGTCAGTGTGTTATTTGTATCATGTATCATTTGATTGGTGAGGGAGGCATTTCCCCAAATGATATTCCCTCCCTACAGTCCTCTAACTCAACTCAGTGACTTTAGGGGTGAAGATGCCTGCAAAAGGAAACGTAAAACACTATTTGTAGTGTGGTACTCAGTGACCTGGGGAAGAAAGAGTTTCACATCAGTATGGCCTGGCAGGGTCCTAAAAGGGCCAGCTGAGTCATAATGATTTGATATGACGTGTGACTCCCTTCAGGGACTCATCAAAAACATATTTCACAGTATCTGGAATAAATGCCCTTAAAAGGTTAAACTTCCATTTTTTAAATTGCCTCACACTGTTTGATTCTTATGAAAAACAGTTTTAATTTGATTGTATCAAATTGACATTTATAATCTCAACAAAACAGGAAAGCAGGAATGAAAAAAACAAACAAGCCTCATGCACAAACAGAGAGCAGCGACTACAGGGTAAATAAAGGCTAGCACGTCTTTCTCTCAGTTCGCACAAGGATGCACAAAATCTTTACCATGTTTTATTTATGACCTGTGAGCCTCATCACGCATGAGGACAGTGATCTCTCTCCTCCTCTGACACTCCCGCCTCTCAGTATGCACACGGGATTTCATGCCAGCTCGAGATTTAAAGGTCCACCGCAACAGTTCAGACAATGTCTTACAAATATTGTCTAGTCTGTGCATGGACTGTGCTCGTCAGAAAGTTTAAAACATCACATTTTTCTTGATTAAAATTGTCGGGTTTTCAATTATGATACTGTCACCGACTAGGGGTGTCACCCATTCTCGTGCTTTGACTGAGAATACGCAATAGGTTAAATAGATATTCATCAGTCTGGTTAAAGAGAACCAAATGGTGGACTGCACTGGTTGAATCTACTGAAACACAGTGCTGGATGTAATACAAACATCATCTTAAAACATCATAAATCATCAAGTCTATGCTTCGATCGCTCTTATTTTCTTTTACATTGTGTATCCACTCCTTCTTTAACAACAACAGTGTTATCTCCCTTCCTTCTCTTTTCTGTGTATTACTAATGTATTATATCATGGCACAGCCTGTTATGTGTGAGTTATGGTCCCAGTCGGCCATCTGTGCTATGCTGCTGTCTGCAGCTCCACAGCCAATTATTTAAATTCAAGTGCAGAGGCCCTTCTATGATCAAGAAAGACCCATGTTCTTCATTTCTTCGTAAAACCTTCTGCATTCTTGAGTGTAGACTATCAAGTAAAATGCTTTATCAAAACTTAAACAATGTTTCAGTTTATTATATTCACTGACAGGATTCTTAATTATGTCTCACCCAGTTTATTTCTCACTGCTGCTTGTGCGAAGACAACTGTAGGGTAAGACAGCTTTGTGGTTGTCTCGATAATCACCATGTGGAGTTACTAAAACAACTGAGCTCTACTGGATGCTCCACTAGCTCGTCGCTAACTATGTCTGTCTGCTGTTTGCTGCTGAATACAGCGTGACTTGGCAGCACTGAAGGCTGTTCATTTTAAGATGTGAATGTCTTAAATGTAACACTTGCAGGTGAGTTGTTAGTCTTCTGGGGTGCAAAAGAATAATCACATATAATGTTTTCTGTTAAAATAACATAACATAGCTAAGCCCCTTTTAAAAAAAATCAAGGGATTTATAACATAGTTTTGTTTCTGAATTGATGATTACATACACAATTCATTGTGCATGTAATCATCAATTCATGAATCCAAGAGTAATTAGATTCAGTTTTCTTTTCTTTCATATTTGATGCATCATAAGATTCTGCCATGTTTTGAGTCACTTTAGTTCAGTTTTATTAATACTGATGGCTCCAAAATGTTTTACAGCTTCTCAAATGTAAGTTTGAAAATATTAAAACATGTACGTCAATGCATCTCAAAGAATTGTACCGGCGAAACGTGAGCCTTAAACAACATGTCAGATGTATACTAATATGTGACATACTTATTTAACTCTTTTAACTCATGTTCCCACAGCTGAGCAGACTAAACCGTTTTAGCTTGTCCACCCTTCTCAGCTGTGCTCTCCAACACCACCACACCAAGGTCCCTCAGGCTCTTGTTAATTGAGGACACAGCTGCTTTTCTGTAGCCAGATGCAGGAGATGCAACAGCCAAGAGGTTTTAAGTCCAAGGCCTCACATCCGCTCCCCTGCTAATCAAGATGAAGTCCTGCTGTCAGGAGACGTACAGCTGTATACCACTGTTATCATAATTATTTTATTCACACAGCCTACGGTCTGTGAGGAGAAACAAATCTCAACAATGATTAAATGTTTGCACCCACAGAATGACATATTCAGATGATCTGTTGTTATTGTTAAGAAATGAGAGTGACAACCTCACAATGAGGAGGGTGTGTTATTCCCTCTTGTATCTTTACCTGCAAAAATGGTGAATAAAAATAGATCAGCCATCTAAGAATGTGACAAACAGTTCTTCCTCTAGATAGAACGTCTTTAACCTTTTGACGTGAGATGTATCATTTTGTGCAGGGCCGCTCCCAAAAATCTCTCACTTCTACCTGTTTGCGTTCTCCCGGCCACCACAGACACACTCCTCCTCTCCTTCACCCTCTGTCTCTCAGCTTGTCTTTATCTTTATTTTCCAATCTCTTTTTCTATGTCTGATACAGCTTTAACAGAGACATGGTAACAATCCCAAATGCAGCCACCAAGATTGCTGTTGAGAGTTTGCCGACATACTGTAGAGCCACTGCAAAGTGTTTCACGTAGACAAGGACACTATGGTAACGCTTGATTTTCTCCCTTTTTTTCCACCCTACATTGCCAAGTAAGTTCCCCTTCACATGTCATTTTTACATTTGAGAATTCAAGCACTGTCAATTTTAAAATACATAAGAAATTCTACTGTCCAATACAGATGTTGTGCTGTGAAGACAATAACAGTGGATGGGTCTGTGTGAGATAAAGGATTTATGCAAACAGTGATTTATTGTGAGGACCAATGGCTCTGTTTCATCTGGATTCGCTCAAACTTCCCTCATCATCCAGCCTTACAATGTCATACAACTTTTAAATTGTAGTATGGGGTTTATTTGTCCATAAAGTCGTCACAGTTCATTGTGGGGGAGAAAGAGTTTGATTTAATTTATATGTGTCAGAGGTTGTGGTGCGAACGTGGTAATATTGAGCTGTGCTCTGTGAGCGTTAGTCTCTATGGGAAACTGCTGAGTATGCGCCGGTGTGTTGAGGGCACGTAGGAGTTGAGGGAGAGGTTAAAGGAAGATAAGAGAGAAAGAGGAGGGAGCCAGTTCATGCTAAATGTAGGTTCTTATTGAATAATTCCCTTCTCCCTGCTGGAAACACAGCCTGGTCCTTCAATGCCATTTAAACAGTAATCATAATCTGAGTTGCCACACAAGTACATTATTTATAGATGCGTGTGTCTTGTTAACTCTGCTGTCTGTCTCCTATGTTCCTCTCTTTCACTTGGAGCTATTTGTTAGCCTGATTCAAATTGCATTTTTTAGCCAGAGTTAGTTAACATATAAGTTGTGTTTCATAGTGAGATAGACGAGAACATACAGTACTTAGTGTTTCATCAAGCTTCTCTTTCTTCAGCAGCTCCAGAGGCACAGAACAAAAGGTTTACTCTGTCCAGTAGGTCTGGTCTTTGTTTCATTCTCAAATAAGTCTCATGAACCATAGAGTTTACCCACATCCCTGAAAAACTACCACAGGCATAGCTTTGGCCTCTTGTTCTTTGTCATTGGAGCAGTAACAGGGTTTTAACTGACATTACGGACTATGACCATTTATCCTTTAGGACCACAAGACCACTTTTTATAGACACTATAAATATGAAAAGGTCAGATTCGAGCTCAACTCGCTAGCTTTAGGGCCGCTTCAGGCTGTTAAGGACATTACAGATTGTTATCTTTGAAAAGTACTTGTCCCAGTTCCCAAACAGTGATTGTGCCGTGCTAATTATATGCAAAAATAAAACAAGTGTTGTTTCCCATAAATCGGTTTAATGAGAAGGGCATTGTCAGCCACTGTGCATGTGCACTTCATACGCAAATGTAACAGTTGTTTTTCCAGGTTTTCCTTTCTCTGGGAGAGGCCAGTGTCTCAGAAACATTAAGTTCGGCAGCAACATGCTGACTGAATAATCTAATGGCTGCTAGCCAGCAGCACAGAAGGAATACAGTGCAGTACCCCATAGCTCAGGGTATGTGAAAGAACAAAAGACAAATCTTTGTATGTTGTGGGGAAGTATCTAATTGTGGTGACCCACATACGGACTGTGAGAGACATTCACCTGAGAGCTACTGTGCCTTTAAGAGCTGGGGGGTTTGGTGTTTCCGGTAATTGGGTTTTGTTGCGCTGCCGCTATCTTGATGCACAAGTATTGTACATGTTATGTGGAGTTCCAGTAAACTACCTCGACTGCAACTACGTCTACTGTCTCGCTGTTTCCCAACTCTACACAATTACTTTTACCACTCAGGTGGGCAAACATTCATTTGTGTGTATGTCTGTCTGTGTGTGTGTGTGTGTGTGTGTGTGTGTGTGTGTGTGTGTGTGTGTGTGTGTGTGTGTGTGTGTGTGTGTGTGTGTGTGTGTGTGTGTTCAATTATTTTCATGTATGAATTAATTCATGTTCATCAGTCTTTGAATTAGATGTCAGGGCAAAAACAGGTCAACATACATCTGAATGCACACCATGAATGGAAATATCCAGACACACAGATATACTGTAACCACACAACAACCAGTCAATCAGCAGTTGTTCATGGCGCTTTCTGCAGCAGACTCCTTCATGCTGCTGAGGAGGTTGTTGTCCCCTCTCACTCATTAAAATCCAAGACGCCATCAATCTTCTGAGATCAATACCTCTTGTGTACCTCCCCCTTTCTCTCTCTTTCTTTTCGTCTCTCATGTGTGTGAGGATATGGATGTGGCTTTGGGGAGATATATATAAACCAGGTACTTAGTATGACCTTCACTTAAGAGCTCTAGCATGAGGCTAGTACAGGCAGTGTGAGGCAGAGCGTGTTTCCAGCTCTCCATCAGTCTTTACGCCTCTTGCCTTTTTGTTCTTCTGACAGGGTGGACATCACCACCAAGTGGTACAAAGAGGCAATGGCAACGGATCTGAAAAATAATCTTTGCATGGCATTAACAAAATAGCCAAAGAAACCATTGTTGTTGTTTTTTTTAGGAATGATTTATTTACTGGTTTATACAAATAGAAAGCAATGTTTTGTGTGATGAATGCTCTCTAGATCATTTCAGATCTCTCAAACTGTTTCTTAGCCCATCTTAGCTGGTCATCATCTCACTCTAACATGGAAGAATCCTTAAAAATGTAATCAGTGTGACCCCAGTAATCTGTGCCATGTGTAGAAATGGCTGGTATGTATGTGTGAGTGCAGGTATGCAATAGGCTAAAGCATTTAATGGCTGGGAGGAAAGCAAGCAGCTGCAAGCAACTGTATCTAGCTAGACTTATGTTGCATTTAAACAGTTGAGCTCTGGAAATAGTTCTAGAGGTGTAAAGCTATGTACTGATGCCAATAAACATCAAAACAATTGTAGTTCAAGTTGTGTTTACCACAACAGGGGTGTAAAGTGATTTTCTTGTTTGTTTCCATATTTGTATCTGCTAAGACTCTGCATTCCTGTTAGTAACAAGTCATTGTGTGTTCCCAGGTTCCCACCAGCCTATGCTGCCCAGAGGAGGGTACATGCGCTCCCCCTCCTGGACACGCTGCAGCAAAGTTGAGCCCCCGCGAGAGCGAAAGCACCACAGCGACTCGGACACCGCAGAGCCCTTAATGAAGCTGGAGAGGCCGAAGCCGCTGTAATATCTAGTGTGAAACTGGCTGACTGTAGAGAGATACAACCCAGAGCCAGACAGACACAGCCAGAGCGGGAACACGAATCGGACCAAGAGGCCCCCATCTGCCACTGTGCACACATACATAACCATGGTGCTGACGAGTTCAGGTTGAACTCCGGACAACTAGGTCTGTACTCTAACTAAAGATGTTGAGATGTGCAAGACACACTCTCCTCTCTCTCTCTCTCTCTCTCTCTCTCTCTCACACACACAAACATACATACACAAACACACACAAACACACACAATCATTGTGTTTTACATGTCAGGAGTTCTTAATTACACTCTGGGCTGCCAAATGGTTTTAAGCTTGGTTGTGAATGCCAGACAGGGTATGAGGTCAGCAGACTAATATCACCTCCATCCTTACAGCCTCTCAGGGTGGGAAATAGCTTGAACTGTGAAATTGATTCCTCAATTGTGTCCACAGCTTGTGGCCAGACCTTCTATGTGAAGTGCGGACACTGGGACTCACATTGAATTACCAGGATATAATTGGAAACATACATCAATAGAGTTCAAAATAAAATATCCCGCTGAGGCTATTACTTAATGTGTTGGCTTGAAAATGGAAGAGTTTTTTTTCTTCTTCTGTTGCCTGCAATAATGGTAACTTGATCAGTGGAAGTAGAAGTGGATGTCAGTGAGGCCATGCTCTTTATACCCGTCATACCTTCTCCATCTTATTGAAGAATGTGTGTTGTTATTATAATTGCATAAACAAAAATGTTTGCACTTCTCTCACTGAATTGGATTTACAGTGCCCGTCCCCTCCCAGAATTATTGGCATTTGGTGTAGATGACACAAAGGTAAACAGACCAAGTAGCAAGCTATATGCAATATGCATACACTTTTCCATGATCAAATACTTTGTTTAGATGAATGTATTCTGATTTATTTATCCTTTTTAAAAATGATGGTTGCCAGAGTTGCTGCTGCTAAAATAATTCAAGTTCGTCATTCAAAGTTGGTAGATGCAGGAACTTGATCGGTGATACTTGAAGCAGTTGGAAATGAATGGAGAATCGCATTATAGTCAGGTTGACTTCAATAAGCTTTGCAAGAATGCCAAAAACCCAACAAAGTGCCAACAATTTTGTAATCATCTTTGAAAAGATGTATTCAACTCATGATGCAACATTTCACATATTTCCAAGAGAGGGTTATAGCTGATTATTTGATGTATTTATCTCACGTTTAGCTCGTCTATACCAGGGGTGCCAATAATTCTGAATGGTGTGACACAATGACTCAAAAGTGACACTGGGATGATAAAAGAATAAATAAAAGTCTTGAAAAAGTGTATTTTATTGCGTAATTTATAAGCTACACTTTGGAAATGCAGCCCCATTCTGTTGTGTGTGGCGAGCGCACATGTTTTAAGTATCATTATATTAATTTACATTATAAAAAAATGTGGCCTTTCTTGTATAAAATGAATTGGTACAGTATACACAAATTGTCTGAGGGGGCTGAGTAAAGCTGATGAAAGTACTTTGGCTTCACAAGACTTGTAGTAGTTTAACATTACGGTGCAGTTTTCATGTCAGTCAATTAAAACAAAGTCTAAAAGAAAGTGCCCCGCAGAGGCTGAGTAACATAAGAAATGTTCTTCAAATATTTCTATTATGGCTTGATCACATAGCGTGTACACATTTATTTTAACTTTATATATATTAACCAATATCAATCAGTGTAAGATCTCAGGCTAAATACTTTTTTGCATAAGATTTGCAAGATTGTAGTCTTATTTGACAGCACCACACATGTAGGACACACATTGTAATAAAGCTATAATAAAAACCATCACAATATAATTCTGACATTTTAGAAATTATATATATATATATATATATGTGTATGTATATATACTCAAATAAGAAACGGGGCTGATAAAAAAAATAATATATATATATATATATATATATATATAGTCGGAATAAAAAATAAAAATAAAAAAAACAGCGGTGTATAAAAGTTGTTTAATATTGGTGTGAGCAACAAAAGCCTCACATTTCATTTGTTGTCACATCTTAATGAAAGATTACTACTGACTGAAATATTCGTCAAGCAAGTACAAGAGTATTGTCGAGCAGGCACAAAACACATAACACATTTCATTTACACTGATGTACAACAAGCTCGCTCATCAATGTTCCAGAGTCAAGCTGATCGGTATCGGTTTGGCCTGCTATTGGAGAAAAAAAAGGGCCATTTACTTCAAGTGTTATGTTTTATAATAAACCTGGTAACTCGGGTCAGGAGCTTCTGGCCTAACCATCAACTATTAGCGCTACTAACATTCAATAACAGTGCGTAACTAAACCTTGTACTGGTTCTCAAACACAGTAAATGAGAATGCTACATGAATGGCTATCGAGCTTAGCTTGGTTGCCTCATAATTAGGGAACGCATTCAAACACAAGCCACAACTGACAGAATGATGATTTCCTGAGAAACAGCAATTTGTTATCATGCTGGACGAGGGTGTCATAGGTTAGCCAATCCATCAATGGAAAAGCCAATTAATCCTGTCTTTACTTTGAGCCCTTACTTATTACTCACATGAACTGCAGGAAAGCACAGAACACACCAGACTGAATGTAATTCAGGGATTCATGTTATTTTAAGAGGCAGTTAAGAATACAAAGACTCTGAGGTAGTGTGAGTGAGTGTGGTAGATTTTGTGGTATGGCATTTTGTTAGCTTATAATACATTTTTACTCAACTCAGTGGTTCCCAGTTCTTTAATCATCCTAAAGAGATAGATGACTGCATCAATTTTGACTATTGTAACTATGGGACACTGAGGAGACAACAATAACCTACAGTACATGTGATCTAATTGCATTTGTAATATCAATCATGTGCGCACAAAGCAAATGTATAAACCCTTGAGATCTAACATCTACCTTTACTGATAAATTAATAAGAACCAGGTTGATGGTGATGAAATGGTATTTGAGCTAAGACAAAATGTCTAAGAATATTTTCATTGTACGATGGTGTGAAGAAAGATTTTAAAAAGTCAAAAGTACAGTGAAAGCGCCTTTAAAAACTTAAATATCAAAGAAACAAGAGATGAATCTGGTTGATCCACTCAAGGAAAACACCTTTAAAATATTGAATTACTAACTAATAAAGTGGTGGCCAAGATTGGAAGCAGTCTTATTACATTTATAGATGTATGGTTGGATAAGGGCAATGTGCCCCAGAATAAAATGTAACTCATTTACAGTACCGTGTGTAAATATACACCACAACTAATGTACCCATCACATGATGTTAATGTATTTTGAATGTTAAAAACATATCTCTTTTGATTTCTGTTTTGTAACTTGTAACCACGACTGCAGATTATTCTGTCGTATGTTTGTCGGTCTTATTGCACTTTAGGACTGAGAAGGCCTGAGAAGTCACAAACTGCACTTTTCACAGAAGCCTTAGCTTACTGACTTAAAACTAACCTAACAGTAAAAAAGAGTATTTTTTGGGAATTCCCTGCAGATCTACAACTTGAAAAGATGCATTATCTAGGCTATTTAAGACCTGTGCAACACATCATCATCGCTCCCTTTGCAGCTGTCCGTGAGATGAACAAGGGATTTTTTTCAGAGCCCTGACTGTCTGGACCAGATGCTCAACTGAATACAGTGACATATTCGCCTTGAGGCTGCGCGTCCACCTACAGGTAAAGGGCTGCTGTGTCTTGTACATTCTTTGGGTGTTTTTCCTCCGCTTGGTTCTTGTTCCAGTTCTTCAGCCCTTCGGGTAGAGAGATGTCCTCCTCAAACTCCCCCAGCCCGTCAACAAACTCCTCATACGATGACTTCTCCTGAAAAGGACGAGTTCCTAGCAGCTCCACCATGTCGGCTTTGTCTATAATCTCCTTTTCTAGAAGACGTTTTGCCACCTGCAACACATGACCAGTTATAGTAAACATCAAGCGCTATAATTACAATAGTGGAAGTCATAGTAATTATTTATACAGTTTAAATATCACAATTAGATGTTGAACAAAAGGTAGTTGAGGTTTGCCATTGCACAGTTCTTCCAAACAGTTTGTGGAAAAATAGTTTTGTTTAAAAATACTAATTCAAACAAACCATAAATGAGCTGTAAAGGTGCTGCATCATATTGGTCAGTGTTCTGCTCTTTATCTTTACTTCTCTCTTGTCATCAGTGATACTAGTTCTCACCTTCTCCACCATGTCTTTCTTGTCGGTAACGAGCTGAAGTGTTCGTTGGAAGGCAGAATCAATAAGCAGGCGGACCTCCTGGTCTATAAGCTGGGCTGTGGGTTCACTGAAGGGCTTCTCAGTTACTACATCACCCTGCTGAGGCAGGTCAAAGGACACCTGACCCACCGCCTCGTTCATTCCAAACTGTACAACCTAAAATATGGGGAGAAATGAGCCGTGTGAATAAAAGACACATAAGATGCTTCTTATGTGTCTTTGGTTATAACATCATTCTCTGACTTCTAATTGTGCACCTGCAGAAATAGTCTGGGCAGTTAAAAAGACTACTTTCAAGTTGGTACTGCAGTTTGTCTGCATGAAGCTACATGTTAGCAGAACTCAACATAAACGATAATAGCTTGCAGAGATACAGGACCTGCTGTTTCACATGGTCTGTGATTGACCCGTCACTATGATTTTGAGAAAATCAATCTTGAAACCAACTTAACATACCGAGCAAAAAAAAATCTTGTAAGTAGTGTTATATAAGTAGTCTATTTTAAGCGTTGATATGAGTCACTGCTACATTTCTTCAAAAATCTATTCCAGCAGAGTGTGTGACACAACACTGACTCCCAATTGCATAACATTACAAGGTATATTTAGAATCACATACAGTAGCCTATCGTTAACATGCTTGTGGTCAAATGTGGTGATCACCTGTGCATATGCAGACTGCGTGACTTTCCTGAGGTCATCCTGCGCACCGGTGGTAATTCGTCGAAAGAAAACCTGCTCAGCCACGCGGCCCCCCAGCGTCATGCACATTCTGTCAAACAGCTGCTCCTGGGTGAACAGGTACTGTTCCTTCGGCAGATACTGTGCATAGCCCAAACTTTTACCTCTGGGAACAATTGACACCTGAGGGATACATTATAATTATTCTAATTATCAATATGATTGTAACATAAAAACAAGACTATGCAAGGGCTGCATAGGAATTCAGATAATCAAGCAGCAGTGCGAGAGAAAGGAGGAAGGAGATGGTGTGACTACCTTAAGAAGGGGGTCCGCATGTTCTAGGAACCAGCCCGCTACAGCATGTCCGGCCTCATGATACGCCACGGTAGTTTTCTCCGGAAGCTGCAGTACCTGACTCTTTTTCTCTAGACCTGAGAGCAAGGAGGATGTCTTATTTAACTGCACTGTTTGTGATTTTTACCAGCAATAAGTAATCTGGGTTGATGTGCCCTTCAAGCATAAAGTAAATACAGTTGAGGGATGTCTTTGGGTTGGTGCATGAGCCAAAAACTATCTTTGAGTACGGCAATAAATCCCACAGTAAGTACTGTGGAATCAAATCCTCACAGGTAAGTCTCAATGAGATATATTGCGATAAAATGTAAGTTACTATATTAAAGGCCCTATGTATATCTAAAATGTAAGGCCAAAGTTCATATTTATGGATCAATAGAAATTCTGAATCAATAAAAACGTACATTATAAGTGATCATAATACCGAGATGTATTGAAATTGCTTTTACTACGAACTAACTTGATTAAGGTAACTCATATCCAATAGTCATTCTAAATATTGTCATAAGAGCAGACTTACCTCCAATAACTCTCTCGACTGCCTGGTCAAAGTGCTTCGTGCTGACATGTTGGTCGAGGTGCCGTGCAGCTATTAGAGCAGCCTCGTTACACACATTAGCAATATCAGCCCCTGAGACACAAGAGGAGCGACAACAACCAAGTTATAGACTGTGGTGTAATACATTGTTTTTAAATACAGTGAGAGATAAAGAAGACAATGATCATTGTTGATTAATCCAAAGACTGACCTTATTGAATGCATGCAAATATGAACACACATCTCTTGTTCTTACCAGTGAAACCTGGGGTTAGTGCAGCTAGCTTCCTGGCCAAAGCCTCCACTTGTATACTAATGTCCAACTTTAGAGGTCGTAAATGCACCTTAAAGATGGATGCCCTGCCTTTAATATCTGGTGGGCCTGTAGAAAAAAAGAAAAAAAAGATATCATGAATGTTCAGGACATTTTCTTTGAAAACAAAAACGTTATCTAACTTATTACTGATTAAACATTAATTAGTAATGTGTTATTAATCTGTGAAGCAACTTTATTTCATCAATGCGGTTTACATATAACAACACAAAGACTAAAGGAAAGGTAATCGAGAGAGACTCAACAACACAAAGAGGAGTGTGCTATTCCTCATGCTGGCCTCCAGTCGTTTAATCCTTCTTTTATAGAGACCAGGCTCTTTCATTGTGACCCAGTTTTCTTTGTAATAGAGTAAACTGCCCTGGCCACTATTATTCAGCACTGCTGGCGTGAAGCAAATTAGATCATAGCAGGCAGAAACAGATCAATCACTTTAACCACAAAGATAAAAGCCCACACGCTTTTAATGACATAACATGTAAACAGGCGCAAATCTAATCGGCTTGAGGCTTATTTCTATTTAAACCATACAGGAAGTTATTTAAGTTCAAGCTTAGCATCTCATCTGAAGCTGGCATAAAGACTAGTGATGCAAATGATAAAGTGCAATTTGAATTGATCTTAGCAAAAATTGAAATAGATTTCCAAGAATGTTGAAAGCAAACTCAGTGATAAATGATGATGTAGAGAAAAGACGTAGATGGGGATGAATTTTAACTGAAACCAGTTTTCATGCATCCAGCGGGGAGCAGGACATTATAAAGCAAGAGAGCAGGCTGACCTCAGATAAGTGCAACACTTTACCTATGTATATATGTCGATCAAAGCGTCCTGGCCTCATTAAAGCTGGATCCAAGATATCAACTCGATTGGTCCCAGCTAAAACAACCACGTTAGTGCTACTGTTGAATCCTGTAATGATAAAAACAAATAGCATACAAAGAACTTGTATATTTTGAACCAGGAAAGGGAGATCGGCTTGAACACCAAAAGAGATTAAAATTGCCTACCGTCCATTTCCACAAGCAACTGGTTGAGGGTGTTTTCCTGCTCGTTCTGGTTGCCAGAGTTTCCATTGCCTCTCTTTCTGCCAACTGCGTCGATCTCGTCAATGAAAAGGATGCAAGGGGCATTTTTTCTAGCTGTGGCGAACGTATCCCTTATCTTATATAAGACAAAGCAGAGAGGAATCACTGAAATAATCTTAACAGATTTATTAATTAGATTTCATTACTACTATAGTTAGCATAATTTCCTGATGCGTTATTATTGGAACACTGAGAGCAGGGCAAAGATAGATTGTGCTCTTCAGTATATTTGTATCTCTAACATGACAATCCAAAGAACCATTGTGTTTACAGATGAATTCGGCCATCATTCAGCTTTAAGATTACTCCTGCGCTCAGTACTGACCCTCGCTGGGCCAACGCCAACAAACATTTCCTGGAACTCCGAGCCGTTGACGGTGATAAAGGGGACGTTGGCCTCTCCTGCTGTGGCCTTTGCTAACAAGGTCTTGCCAGTTCCAGGTGGGCCCGATAACACCGCACCCTGAAAACAAAGGTGTTGCTTAATGATTCACCCCCCAATGCTTTGCCACAATACTTGATATACAGAATGGCACACCTTTGGGATCTTGGCTCCTAGGTCCTGGTATTGCCGAGGGTTCTTCAGGAAGTTGACGAACTCCAAAATCTCCACTTTTGCCTCCTCACAGCCAGCAACATCTTTGAACCGAATGCTGATGTTGTCTTTTATTATCTTGGCTTTGGATTCACTCATACTGAAGGGGTTTCCTTGCCCTCTACCCCCACGACCTCCTGCCATTTGTCCCTGCCGCATAGCAAAAAGTAAAAAGCCAACCAGGAGTAAAGTGGGGAGAACACTGAAAAGCAGTGTCCTGTGGGAAAGAGAAATAACATCAACATGAGCAAATCTAATATGCATAAAAGTCCCTTTGATATGAATGTTTCAGATATTTTTTTTTACCCGTCACTTTCACTGCTGTAGAACACAGGTACTTTCTGTGAGTCCAAACCCATTTCTTGCTGGGCCATTTCCAGGTTATGCTCAAATGAGTCAACACTGCCAATGTTGAACCACAAATAGCTCTGAAACATACACACAACAGAAAACTTGCAGTATACAGTTTCATTGGTATACACTTTTAACTTCCAAGCAAGACTACAGTTTTTTTTAAATAAGAAATTTTGGTGACTTATTTTTAAAAAAAGCTTGTGTATGAAAGTACATTTTTTGACCTTGGAAATTGCTGTTTCACCTTATTATCTTAACTTAAAATCCACTTAATAGCTTTTCCACTTTGTGAACCGAATCAGTGGATTGGATTTTTGATGGATTTTGCTCAATTGACAGTAGCGAGTGAAAGTTCAAGAAAAAGTAAGAGGACATTGAGTTAAGATTATTTTGCTAAATGTATGACTCTTCTCTACCTGTGTTGAATTATATTTCAAAATACCACGAACACTGACCAACAGAGTGCCCGATATGAAAAGAAAAAGGACATAACAGCCTTTTCATGCAACTAACCACTTCTGATGTCTCCACTCCATTGGCAGGAATAACTTTGACATATTGTTTATTGACCACCTCCAGGTGATCCACCTGTGAAGAGAGCACTTTTTTATGTTTTTGCTCACATGGTTGTAACAACAAACTGATAAAAGACGGATGATACCAAAACTAAAACACTCTTACCAAGCCTCTGTTCAAGTAATGATGCACAAAGTCCTTCCAGGAGATCTGCATCCCCGTCTCTCGAAAGTAAAAATACCAAAACGCTGAGGTCATGCCGGCTGCACTAATTGCAAAGTACTGAACTGCTTTTTTATCCAAGGGAAAGCCATCCTGGTAGAAGAAGAAATGTTGTAAGAGAGGAGAAAGGTTGATTAAAGGAGAGACAGCAGGTGTGTCAGCAGCCACTGAAAAACAATCCACTATGCTGCGTCTCAGAACTATGAGCACCTATTAACAATAGACTAGTGACGTTTGGTGCTATATTTTTTAAAGTTTTGAAAGTCTGACAACTATATATCAGTGTATTTTTATTTAACAAGAAAACATAACAAATACAAAAAAATTAATCAATTAAATTTCACTGATAAAGAAATGTGACCAAGATAGTTGCACATGTACAGTGGAAAGGAGTGGAAACAGAACCATTATAAGAGTATTATAGACCTGCATATTTATTTATGTGACATAAGGATGCCAAAGTAATTGTATTAATTATTACCATTTCAGGTTATTACTGTCTGTGGGTAGCGCATTTTAATGAGCATTAAAGACAGTTATCAGTCAAAATTGGTCGCACCTGAAAACGCGTCCACCAGTGCGATTCTTCTTTTTTTCTTCCTCTTTGTCTTTCATCTTCATCATCATCTGTGTTCCGCTCTTTGGTATTTTCATCTAAATAGTATCAGAAAATCAGTCATACAGTGCAGCGGAAAGACAACAGAGGATCCACAAATGCTGCTTTGATGATGATCCAAACCTTGTTCATCTTCAGATGATTTGTTGACGCCAGTGCTTTCTTCACTCTTTGGGAAAAACTTTTCAAAACCTAAACAAATTCAACAGAAAACAAAAACATAATTAAGTGCAAATGGCTATTATTGACCTAAAAAGACAGTCATTGTGTGCACTCATTTAGCTGCATAATAGTGTAACAGTATTAGGAGATACACTACCTCTTGGGGGTTTGTTTGAGCTAAGTAACCGAGCGAGTGGAAAACTGTGTTGATATAATCCTCCACATCTCCTTTGGATCAGTGACGCCTTCTGAAATAAAGATTCTGTATGTTAAACATGTTAGCAACAAGGGAAGGGCCATACAAAAGACAGAAAATCAGTCATTCAACATGCTATGTAGTAGACAGGTGATACAAAATGAAACATGATAATCTACAGTCCAAAAATCTTCAGCTGTTATGAATCAGTCATGCATGTTAGTATAAGACATCTGTCCGGCGACATTATTTCTAGTATTACTGAAATCTTGTTATGACAAGGGCATACTGAACTGCATCAAAATTAACTTAATTTCAGTACAACACTGTTGCAGATAGCTCACTTATACATGGAACAGTTGCTTTAAGGTCACATGATATACACATATCAGTCGCCTGTGCATATCAATCACAGATAATAATACTTAAAGGTTATAAACACGTTTGGAAGTAGCTAATATGTGTTTCTTACACACAACTTCAAAATCTTTGATTGTGGTTTATCATTAGAACATGACTGATCCTGGATTTGTATTATTCCCAAGTATCAATGGTGGCATTGATGTGAGGATTTGTGCCTAACCGGGTGAGTTCTGCCCACAGCTGCGCCTCTTTCCCTGATCAGCTGTTTCACAGCTGATTCTCGTTTGCCGTGATTACCTCCTGCTGATAAATACTCCGGTCTTCCTCACCTCTGGTGTCAGTCCGTCCGTTTGCCAACCTGGCATCTCCGCCCGTGAGTAGTCCTTAGTTTCCTGTGAGTTATTCCCCGCTTGTTACTCTGTTTGCTTTTACCTTCCTGCCAGTGTCGAGCCTCGGGTTTCACCTGCACGAAGAGAGCCTTCCGCTCGGTCCACGGAGATCAGCTGTGAGGCTTGAGGACCCTGGCTGCCAGTCTACCCGTCATTAACAGCCACTTTCCGGCTTGGAGCGGAGAGGAGTTCGCGGACGTTCTACAGCCACCTTCCGGCTCGGATCGGTAAGGAGTTCGCGGACTCTTCACGGCCACCTTCCGGCCCGGAGCGGAGCGCGGGCGCGCGTCTCCATTTAACATTCCACCAGCTCGCTCTCTGTACTGTCTGCACCCGGACCTTGTTTGTTTGTTCCTGTTTCTCACCCGTGCAATAAAACCCTGGTCTAAATAAGAACTCTGCTGTCCTGTCGCTGCATTTGGGTCCGTGAACACACCACACCACAACAATTGATACTTGGGAATAATACAAATCTGACAATAGTATGTTCAGTGACCAGAGGCCTGTCTCACGAAGCTGGATTAACATACCCTCAGTTATCCAGCTGCACTTAACCAGATGTCCGCGGTCTCGCTTATTGGTCTCACGAAGCCGGTTATCAACTCGTTAAGTGAACCCAGGAGCGTCTCATCTAGATCTGTGCTCGTGCACATAAAAGGGGCGGAGTTAACTCCGTTAGACCAATTGTGCACCATGGAGAAGCCGCCGAGAGCAACGTATTTTACAACGGAGGAGCAAACCATAATCTTAAGAATGTACGAAAAATAGAGAAAGAATACAAGCAAAAAGCAACACTGCTGCAGCAGCCAGAAGCCGCAAGGAATCGTGGGGGGGAAATCGCCGACTCCGCCAATGCATAAATTACTGGGATTGTAATATTAAATCACTGTCTCAAATGTATGTGCCTATTTTGATTATCTTTTCGTTTTAACAATTTAACCTCATTTCAGTTGCAACCCCAGCTATAAGAACATGGGCGCAAGTTAAAAGGTAACAGTAAATTCAAACTGTCATACACTTACAAGCAATCTGTTGGTGCTGATCGTGCATTAAAGAGGAAGAAATATTTTGCCACTTCTCATGTCGGCCACTGAGGAGGCAACAGATGAAGAGACGCTCTCTGGAGCGCTGCTCTTACTATCCTGCGCCTTCCTCAACGGGATTCTGTAGAAATGGGCAGGCCGTTTTTCCAAGACAATGATTGGCCAGTAGGCGGTCTTATAGACCTGCTGAGATTTTATCCGGGAATTTAACCTGCTCCGGAGCAGGTTAGACGTTCAGCATAAATTACCGGGGCAACGTACCCCGATAAGAAGTGAACCAGCTTCGTGAGACGGAAAACCCAGAGTTAATCCAGAAATTACCTCGCTAAACCGAAATCCAGCTTCGTGAGACAGGCCTCGGATGTTTTACATACACACATAGCATAAGCTAACATTTTGTTTACATAAAAATATATATCTGAATTACAATATGTTATTGTTGAACAATAACTTCTATTCTCAAATATATTTTAGATTAAGTATGAATAAAAACATTTAAAAAAACTTAATTAAAGATGAATTGAGAAATCTTTAAGTCAAATAAACATAAAAATGCAATAAAACGTGTGGCTGCAGTTTACTACAATTTCAGCCGATATATGCCCACACATTAAAGCGCTATACAAATAAATGTATTATACACACAGACCAGTGCTAATATATGTGTAATAACACAGTTACTAATGTCAGGGCTTCCAATGTATGGGATAGGCTGTATTTCCAATGCAAGGTCCACCAGAGAGAGAAAATTAAGGAAAACTGAAAATATTGCATAGGTTTGTTTCATTGGAACCAGTGTCATATTACTCATGTGACATTAACTATATACTGTCTCTAAAATAAATGTGCATTCATAAAACACAGTTTGAAGTACAATGTTTAGAGTTGAAGTGCAGCTCATTACCTTTTTTATTAAAAAATAAGTCTGAACTTCAAGTTTCTCTGGTTAGATTGTTCTACTTCAATAGAAAAGTATAGTCTGCTGAAGAAAGTCAGCAAAGCGTAAGCTACCAGCCAGTGAGCCTCAATAACATCTTATTTTGAAGGAACGTGAAAAAACAACATTATTTTCAAAATGTTCACTACTTTTAGATTCCAACTAACGCACACAAGCAGTTGTAGTTATATTATTGCATACCTGCAAACATGTGCTTAACCTTTTAAAAAGTACATACAACAACTGAATGAATGAATGAATAAGATGAACATGCACTGGCTTAACGCACAACCGTAACAGAGACACGCCCCCACCAAAGAAAACATGATCTAACTGAGGAAACCGACTTCTAAATGAAACATTATCAAACAGACATATCGTGAGAGTAAACAGCTGAGGGATGATGCACAAACAGCGCAGCGGTTTGTTTGTCTGTACATGTTGTGGGGGTCGGCAGCCTGCACGGGGAACACCGTGTTCCTTCCCTCGACAGAGCTCACATAGAGACACACAGCTCCGAGCCCTGCAACACGCTGTTATCCAAGACATGACGAGCAGCTGTTGCAAAACAAATCCTTTGCACTCATCTATTTTGAGAGTAGCAACTTTGATGAAAAGAAGAAAAACACAAAGTCACCGTACCGACACGAGTGCGCCGCCGCTGCGAAGAGAAGCTGAAAGAGTGGAGAGGTCTCGGCTCCACGCGCGAACCGCCACGATTCGGTTCCGAAAGGGACCGACACTCGCAGAGAGAAGCCCCATCGTCCCACTGTGCTTTCACTGGGCTTCACTTGGGTGGTAGACGTGCAAGAAGTATCGTACACAATACTACACCAACTCGTCATCCCGCGAGACTTCGGTTAGAAAACAGCAGCATGCGCTCCTGTCAGATGTGAGTCGTACATCTTTTGTAAGCTTGGTCGAAAGATCTGTGGCCAAAATGTTTGTTATTTTTTTCTCCCCACTGGGTTTATACTGCACTCATCATGCAGCAAACTTTTGCATGCACATGAATGCGTCAATCTGTTTGCGACCAGAATTCCTGTTTATGATAACTTATTTACCTTTAAATTACATACATCTTGTATTTTTTATTCTAACATCATTAGACTTGAATGTGGTCTAATAGGACAGACTGTCCTTTGCATAATTATTGGTGGAAATCCAAGTGCCAGTGTGTATGTAGGTTTAGGTTACCAAATGGTTTTCTAAGTGGAACCAAAGTAGGAGAGACTGCTTTACTCTTATCTGAACGACAAACATAAGGCTCTGTTTGACTAAAGATTAAACAAATAATCAGTGTAGTGATTTATGTTGTCATCCAGTGTTTCACATACACACTCTTTCAGAAGGCAGTATTGGTCCCCATTAACACAATACAAATGTTGCACGCACAAGTAAAATGCTAAAACAGCGAACCAATAAACACTAAGGTCCTGGGCTGATGGGCTAAAACAGGTCAAAAGTGAACATGGCATTTTCATTTCATATTATAATTTTGTAGCTGCTAGTTTGAAGATATTTACACATATGTGCCAATGGGGCCCACTATGTCATAACTCATCCATGAACAAACACTGCAGTTTTAATATATTTAATAACTTTATTCATGCACGATTCCACATTTTACAACAGGGCATGGCTTTCACCAACACCAAGTATGTCCCTTAGTTTGAAATCATGCTGAAAGATAAAACAGACAAAACTCATTAGTTTAAAAGAACTACTTCAGGTCAACATTTACACATCACCAGAAGTGTCTCTTAACATATCTGTCATTTCTCGACATGTGCTATAGGTACATTAAGACTGATTAACATGATGCAAAGTGTATTAAGACGTTTGGATAACAGCTGTATGTAACCTGACTAGCTTAGGCACGCGATGTTCATGAGTATTCACATGTATTTGCTACACACTGCACCAAACTGCAACAGAGAAACCACAGATCAAACCGTCTAAAATGAGTTCACAGTTTTGAATAAAAGGAAAGCACATTTAACTTCAATATTCTTTTTAAGTTAAACAATTCTCCTCACAAGAATATGTACTGGTGATGCATGCTTTGATTACATCTCTGTTGCCAATACTATGTGTATATATATTTCAAATAATGGTTTTAATGATTGTATAGATACAACCTTTCTTGTCAAAACTTGCAAGCAATATCAATATTTCCCATTATCCAGGTTGACGAATTGACAATAAACAAACTCAAAGTAGGTCTATGCTCAAAATAAATATTGCTGTAAGAGATGGAAATATTTTCTGAAGACCTTCTGAAACATTAAAGAGATGAGCTGAATTATGACTGAGATAAAATAGGCATGTTACATAAGTGGAGGACGAGTCTGGACCGCCTTAGGAGCAGTACTTGTACAGTGTTGGGAGTGACGATGGCATATGAGTAAACATCAAAGGCTCACATATTAAATTGATTTCTGATTGTAAACTAGTTAAACACTGCATGTTTAGTTGTGTCATACTAACTTAATACCTCATAAACTGATGCTGGGAAATGACGGCTCAGTGCCAAAAAAGCACGTTTACAAGAATTTGTGAATACAACCAAAACATACAACTGGAAGCTGAAAGGCAATTTTAGTCTTTGGAAACTGAGGTTATAGTCATTGAAACTCAAAACCATTCTTTGTACATGGCAACCTTAAAGTAAGGTACAATTGGCAGTGTAGGTTAATGCAGTCACAGTTTACTATAGTTAATATACACCATAATAATCACCATCTGATAAGGTGACCTTTCCCTATAGCATGTACTTTGTACATTTATACAAGCAGACGCACACACTAATGCGAATCAATCACACAAAAACACATACACAGTGTTCAATACATCCAGTTTCAGTATGAATTAAAAAGTTGGGTAAAAAAAAAAAAAAAGTATATATTAATTTCCAGATGGGTTTCTTAGTACCCTGCACATGAAGTTAAAGACACTACAGTATAAACATGTACACGAGACCAACCAAGGACAAAAACTAAAAGCTAGTCTCCGGTCAGACTTTATTCTTCGAGCACACCATGAGGCAAAGTTCATCTCTCCAGTCGCTCCAGGTGGTCGTCTCCAGACTTATGCATCTTTCACAACCGGCTCCTCGTCCTGCTTGCGTTCAGTCATTCGGGCACATCGCGGACAAGTTGTTGAGTTGTCATAGTAACAATCTCTAAAGAGACACAAAACAAAACGCCAAAATGTTTGTTATAAAGTCAGTTATATATTAATGGTGTCCATTTGAGTAATGTGTTGTTTTTCGATTTGAAAAAGGAATAGTTTAGTATTTGCAATTGTTTTGCTATCTACAATGTGTTGAGTGGGACAAAACATGTCTTTATTTCTCTGTATGCAGTTTGAAGGTGTTAACTGGTGATTTTAGACTAGATTACAAAGGATTAGTAGTAGCTACACTCAAAACTAGTGAAAGGCAACTTTTTCGGTGCTGCCGTAGTGTTGAATATTTTGTCCCCGATATCTCAATGCTACAATCACAAGTTGGTGGTGACTAACCTGTGGAAGACAGCAGAGCAGTCATGGCAGACTGAGGTATGACTGTCAAAAGGGAACAGTATGTCTCCTTCCTTACACAGCTCACACACAAATCCTTTGGCCTGGCAACGCTACACACACACACACACACACACACGCACAAACAAAATGGGACAGAAATGTAGGGTTTTAGGGAAGCTACATGTTCTCTACTCCTTAATTAAATAATACAATTGTCAATAAATGACTATTGCCTAATAGTAGACACTACAATATTGTGTTATGTGTGATACATGCACAAGAAACAAGCTTACTAACGAAGAGAAGTCATTAGTATTGTTCTTTGTGCTGTATGTAAGAGCTCACCTCACAGTCTAGTTTGATGTGCTTAGCAAATGTGGTGTGGACCTCTGTGAGGGAACAGCTGAGTCTTCCACTGGAGATGTCAATCAAATCCTGTAGTGAGTACATATCGTCATTCTCCACAAAATGTTGTCGCTCTTGAAGCTGGGGAACACAAACACAAAAAGGAAATAAGAATGTTGGTCTGTTGGAAGGACTTTAACAATGTGGCAAATATGAATGCTCGTTTGCTGCATTCTGAAATACGAGAAGGACAAATTGTTGTGATTGCCACAGGTTAGGGAGACAGTGCAGATTATACTGTATATAATTCTCAGAGACTCTCTCAAAGAATCTTCATGTACACTTGCACAGTTTGATGATTGTACATTTTATTTCAGCAAAGGAAAAGTTGTGATTAACAACTTACTCCTTGATGAGATATACTATATATAAGAGCTGTGATATTCATGCACCATTTATTTGTGTTTATTTCAGAAACTACTATCACTTCGTGCAACGGAAACGGCGTGTAATTAAAGTTGCTGTCTTACAACAAAGTAAAGAAGTTGAACTCCACCTGGTGACTTAGTGCTCTCTGACAGGAGTCCTTCTAAAAAGTATTTTAGCTGATACTAAACTTGTACCAACAACAGTCAAGTTTCCTGTATTTGGACAGATTAATGCCACATACTATATTGTGTGCTGTATCGAGAAAGGTTCCTGTTGTAAAAATTAGACAAACTCTCAACTTTTACCAGATGGTGGTGCTGTTGTGACATTATTTATTGGTCACATATCATGCCACTAAATCAGAATCAGCTTTATTGGCCATGTGTGTGTAAACATACATGGAATTTGACTCCGGTTACATGTTGCTCACGTCGTACATATACATATTATAAACAATAAACAAAATAATATTAAAAAAGACATGAAAGACAACAGAGTAGTATAAGTAGTGCAGATGGGGGTGTCTGATTAATTGTTCATCAGAGTGACGGCCAGTGGAAATATTACTTTTAACTCCACCAAGCAAGGAAAATTTGCAAACATAAAAAAAAAAGCTCACCTGAAGTAATAGCCGAGCCTCCATGGCCTCCTTACAGGTAATAAAATAGGGTTTCATCAACAGAATATCCTGACGGAGTTTCTGTAAAGGAAAACCCACACAGACAATACACACACATTGCCGTCAGTCTCACTTAATGATCAGAGACGCAGATGATATTGCATCTCATTGCTGTGCTAGCAGGTTCAGCATTATAGCACCTGATGCAAAACTGTGACATTGTGCTAGATTGGGTTGTTAATGTAACAGTAACTATACTTAAAGTGTTGTGGTTACATTATTTTAGAAGTGGTTCTGGGCTAAAACATATTTTGTTTTCCATCACAGATCTTTTCTTTACAAACTCTGCAGTTTCCTGCGAGGGGTTAACTACTGCCTCAACAACAGATACCCACCCTGATCTCGACCAGTTCCTCCACAAAGTTGAATAGCAGCGGGTTGATTTCTTTTAGCTTCATCACAGGTCGTGAGATCATCAGTGCCAGATAGCGCATTGAGGAGCGACAAACCTGAAACAGAGAAACCTTCAGAAAACAGACTGCCCTGACTGCCATTAAGCAATTATCTCGGACTTGAAAAGCTCCTCTATAGCCACAGAAGACACAGTGAGACTGCTTTCAAAGGCTGTATAGTACTCCTCGTGACTAGTAAAGTGACCTTGACATGTAAACGCTAATGTGAAGCTTATTTGATGCTTCTGGGCGGTTCCGATTTTTAGCAGTATTAAATTGAGACGTACAGTTGCAGATTTGAGTCTCTTTACAATAACAATAACATACAATATGGCAGTAGTCTGGTCAAATGACTACAAACACCCATATCCTGCTTGAAAGGGGAACAACTCAAATTAAATTATACTTCAACAGAGTCATAGATTGATGACTCCATTGAACGGATATTCTAACATATGTAGTGTATTTTGTTGTAGATGTTGAGGGTTACCTTGCGTGATTCAAACTCCCAGTTGTGGATGACACGGGCTGGGACAATGGCGGTGTCGTTCCAGTGGCATGTGCTGCAGTAATACTGGCCTGTGTAGTCACACTGTCTGGCTTCAGTCGGCACGCCCCCTCCAAGATAAAGATTGCACAGAATACAGTCAAACTATGACACACAGAAAGCAATATGTACTTATATACTTTTACAACTTTGTGAGTAAATATGTCAAAGAGAATACATTTATTTCAATTTACCAAACATAAATCAATACACTCAATTTGTACTCACTTAGTGAAATAGGTGTGCGACATTCTGCACAGCGGTAGTCTTGTCGGTCTAGTCCTATCTCAGGGCAGATGCTGAGCTCGAATGCCGACTGGTGGCTGACCTTTGACCTGACACAGGGCTTGGTGATCAAGTTCATACACTTACTATGGCAACGATAATAGCAACCTGAAACAAGAGAGGGATAATCACATGGCACGCAATGTCACTACCCCTATACACACAATCTTTGAGGGAGTACCATATTTTGAGTTTGTGCATGAAGCTTTGATAGAACAAAAAAAGGCTTTTCAGATATACACTCACCTAAAGGATTATTAGGAACACCATACTAATACTGTGTTTGACCCCCTTTCGCCTTCAGAACTGCCTTATTTCTAGGTGGCATTGATTCAACAAGGTGCTGAAAGCATTCTTTAGAAATGTTGGCCCATATTGATAGGATAGCATCTTGCAGTTGATGGAGATTTGTGGGATGCACATCCAGGGCACGAAGCTCCCGTTCCACCACATCCCAAAGATGCTCTATTGGGTTGAGATCTGGTGACTGTGGGGGCCATTTTAGTACAGTGAACTCATTGTCATGTTCAAGAAACCAATTTGAAATGATTCGAGCTTTGTGACATGGTGCATTATCCTGCTGGAAGTAGCCATCAGAGGATGGGTACATGGTGGCCATAAAGGGATGGACATGGTCAGAAACAATGCTCAGGTAGGCCGTGGCATTTAAACGATGCCCAATTGGCACTAAGGGGCCTAAAGTGTGCCAAGAAAACATCCCCCACACCATTACACCACCACCACCAGCCTGCACAGTGGTAACAAGGCATGATGGATCCATGTTCTCATTCTGTTTACGCCAAATTCTGACTCTACCATCTGAATGTCTCAACAGAAATCGAGACTCATCAGACCAGGCAACATTTTTCCAGTCTTCAACTGTCCAATTTTGGTGAGCTCTTGCAAATTGTAGCCTCTTTTTCCTATTTGTAGTGGAGATGAGTGGTACCCGGTGGGGTCTTCTGCTGTTGTAGCCCATCCGCCTCAAGGTTGTGCGTGTTGTGGCTTCACAAATGCTTTGCTGCATACCTCGGTTGTAACGAGTGGTTATTTCAGTCAAAGTTGCTCTTCTATCAGCTTGAATCAGTCGGCCCATTCTCCTCTGACCTCTAGCATCAACAAGGCATTTTCGCCCACAGGACTGCCGCATACTGGATGTTTTTCCCTTTTCACACCATTCTTTGTAAACCCTAGAAATGGTTGTACGTGAAAATCCCAGTAACTGAGCAGATTGTGAAATACTCAGACCGGCCCGTCTGGCACCAACAACCATGCCACGCTCAAAATTGCTTAAATCACCTTTCTTTCCCATTCTGACATTCAGTTTGGAGTTCAGGAGATTGTCTTGACCAGGACCACACTCCTAAATGCATTGAAGCAACTGCCATGTGATTGGTTGATTAGATAATTGCATTAATGAGAAATTGAACAGGTGTTCATAATAATCCTTTAGGTGAGTGTAGATCTTACATTGGAGGACTGAGTTCTGAAAAACCTGCGTTCTTAAACCATCCTATTCAATGCTCAATGGGATGTTTTATGATTTTGGGAGTAAGATATCTCCACAGTGCTATATCAGACTCATGCATTGTATTGTGTGCCTCACCTGTGCAGGTATACCAAGTTTGGATAAGGCCCCAGATGATAGCGCTACACTTGTCACAGGTCTGTTTCACGCTCTTGCTCTTTTCCTTGGAAAAGCGGTGCTCCAGTAGGATTCTCAGATTAGGCTCATCCTCCTCAGGGTCCTTTTAGGGGACAAAACAAAATCACTAACACAACACCCCTGGATGCATTGATAGTGTGTTTTTGTTTACTGTGTCCTCTCAAATTCTAAAACAGTACCTAGGTGGGTCTGGCTATTTGAAATCTCAAGACCATTGTGCCATTTAAAGTATGAAGAGTTTTTGCAGGAAGTTGTTCTCCACAAACTTGTTTACCTTCTTATCAGTCTCCAAGAATGTCTGCAATGTTTGCACTCATTTATCACACACAGGATAATGGCTATAAAGGCCAAAAGGAACAGAGATAACATCTCTGACAAGCATCACTTCTCAGCTACAGGCCACTGGTGAGGCTGTACAGGCTACTACAATATCATTTCAAAACTATAGCACCCAGAGATTATTAGATTTTTATGATTGCAATCCTCCAAATGTACTTGAATGCAGCATTAGTTTCAGGAAATGCTTTGCCAGAAATACAATTAAAAAAAAAGACACATATGTACAGCTGTGCATTCCACAAAATCGAAAAACTGGTCAAGTGAATTATGAATATCTTTAAATTATACTGATTGACCTCCCAGCTTCAACAACTACATTATCCTGTTATCCTCTTCTCCAATCACTCCTCAATTCCAACCTTAAGTTCCTGTAGTTTGAGACGAAGGTGGATAAGTTTCACTACAGTGTCCTTTTGTCTCTCAGAGTGTTCTGGCAGCTCCAAAATCAGCTTTTTACACTCCTCTATGGCCATTTTCAGCTGTTCAATGTCGGAAGCCACAATCGAACCCTGAAACAGGTGAATAGAGCAAAGGTATGTGCATAAAATACCATAGGTTGTTCTGAATGCAAGTACTTGTTTAACAATATATAGATTTGAGGTGGACAGCAGGAACAATACTTTACTTACCATCGGCCTTGAGAAGTGGTCCTCAGCTAGACCAAGGTCCATGGTCCGGTCTGAACTGTGGGTTCTGGTCCCAGGGAACAGCTCAGGCCTTGATTCTAAAGACAAGGCAACAATTTATAAAACACTGTTCTTCTTGTAAGCAGACACACTTTGGTGTGGTAAGTGCACTCAGTCATGCATGCCAACTTCCCCCGACTGTGGCCACTCATAACAAACCTTACGCTCTGAGAACTCGAGAAAACTAAACAAAGGACAAAAGCTTGAAATGGACACCTGAAGGAATCCCATGTCATCATCTTATCAGTTCTGGCAATGTGTAACCAAGCCAGGTGACCAGACATACTCCTGCTGTGTCAATGAAACAGCACATCAGCTAGAATAGATGAATGAACTTTGAAGTGCTGATCACGTTTGCATCAAAATAGTTTACAATCAATCTGTAACGTAACCATTTACATGGTATGCTTTCAAATAAATTAAATCACAGAGCTAACATTCTTCTGCTGCCGCTGCTACTTTCAGTAGAATGGCTCCTTTGTGCATTGGTCACTTTCAGTCCTGACACACGTGAAATTAATTTGATCTTCATTTGTCACATGACTTTAACAATTGGCCTAACTTAGATGATACAGTAAGTGAAAGGATTTTTTTTGATTTGTCCTCGTGTGCAATTATTCACAAACATCTGTAAGTTTATACTTCCTTAATATAATTAAGTGATTAAAATATTACCTGCAGGGATACCCTGCAATGTTTTTAGGAGAAGCAAAACGTGGTTACTAAATGAAGGTGAGCTCGTGCTTTCTGATATATGTGACTACATTGATATATTAATAGATGTTATTGATGTGGCCACACAGGGCCGCAGAACCAGCTGAAGCACAACATCTGACTTGTCGCATTATAAAAGTTGTTATGAAAACATGTTGGCAAACTAATGTCTATTTACACATCCAGCAGACACAGAGCAACATTACCATACATTTGAAGACAGGTTTCTGTCCACATGACAAATGTGAGTCTTGTAATTATTATTTTTGCTTTGTTTTGGTCTCCATCAACTCCTGAAAAGGGCATAATGAGCTGCTAAATGCTGCACTATGATGAGCAGCTAGTCCCTAACTGTGTCCTCCATTTGTTGGTAGACAGGGCATGTGGATTTATTATGCATTGTAAAAGAAATACTTATAAATGCAATTTAAACATCAGGATTAGAGGATCCATTTAGACATGCAATAAGTAATAATGTAATACATGGGGACCAATGAGTTATGTGTATTTTTCTCATAGGACAACATCACTTGTGCCGTTTAATATAATCAAAATAATCTGGAAATGATCATGATACAGTGTTCTTTTTTGTTTGTTTAACCTATGTATGAAGTATGTTGTATGGCAAATGTCAGGGCTGTCCTTTGTAGTGTCGTGAAATGCATTTGATTGTAACCAGTTTTACATCCCCACATTTCTATGAAGCTGATTAGAGGATCACCTCCTGTGTATAACCGAGTTAGTCTGAGGAGAAAATTCAAGCTCTAAATCAGCAACACATGCCTAAACACAAAGTTTGATCAGCCTCCATTCTTTACTTAATTTGAAATGTAATTTTGGGAAGTACATTTTGTGTATACATGAAAATATTAAGTGAAAAAGAAAGCAAAATTACGCAATATACAGTTGGTCAACCCAAGTATGTATGTCAAATAAAATCAGTGCAAAGTTAACACTTAAACCACTCTAATCATACCTACAAGATATCAACAGTGTTTACTAAAATCACGAAGTATGATGACTCACATTTTGATTTTGACAATAAGAAAAAAATTTAACTGAGGAATCTAAACATTAAATGAAACAGATTTGAAAAGGCCTTTGATTTATAACCTTTCGAAGAATAGATAGTAACCCACGCTAATCACATATTCTAACAAACACTCCATCCTACTGAAAAAGTGCAGACAAATTTCTGTTACCTGCATACACCTCAGAACAAAACATGTTGGGTGAATTCAGCTTCTCAGTGACAGAGTAAGGACAATAAAGTGTCAGGCTTGCCTGTCAAAATGATTGTAGTCATATACAAATGTCTTTAATTCCCTAATCCCAAAATACAGGAAGTGTCACTAAAGTACTGCTTACACTTGTTTTTCGTTTCCTTTGTTTCAACTATTGTATTTCCAACTTCCTTTTCCATAAGCTTAAGAGTTACTCGCAGCCGTCCACTGTGATGTTTCTTTATATGTTAGGATCCATTCTGAACAAGCTTCAAACTTTTTAACCTGTGTAAATATCTGTGAAATAATGTGTTAAAATCAGTTTCACTATCAGTCACTGACCCATTCAGTAAACACATAGTAGCCTCACTGTATTTGTAAGGGGAGCCAACCTACATCTACAAGTAAGTGACATTTAGAAAAGCAGAAACAAGGTTTTTGAGAAAACCCCTCCCACTGCAGCACCCATCCTCATGACAGGCCACAGGCAAGGAACATTTGATATTTGTTCACGACAATGGCTAAAAATTAACCCTAATTAACTGCCTCTTTTCACAGTCTACCAAAATAGACGTATTTTCAGAGCAAAACAAAATACTGAACAGATAAAACCAGTTTCAATATTCTGATAGGACCTGGGAGACATTCATTTTTCATCCTCACAATTTTATCACTTATACATGTCAGCACATATTTTCTGATTTTTGTGGAAAGTGAAACGGGTAAAATAGAGTTGTGTTGTGCTTTAGTCCTCCTCCATGTATTTTTCTATTTCTCTAAAGTGAAGTAGCATGTGACATACAAGATCTGGTTGCAGCCTGGACTCATGTTGCTCTTCCCCAGCTTATATAAGGTCTTCATGACCATTAGAGAAAACAAATAAACTATAAAAGGTGCGATGAAGTGCAGTATGAGTTGCCGCAGTCACCAGAATACACTGTGTTTCATTTTATCCATGTTTTCCCGGTTTCTATTTTTCCCTTAGTGTAGCACTGATGATGCAGGATGACTAAAAACGGTCCAATGAATGAGGTTCAATAAATGATGTCCATGTGACTTCACGTTTACAACTATATCATTTCCCCCCTTAAACAGGTATGAAAGTGAGCTCAAAGTGATGTCTTATTCTACACTTCAGACAGCTGTGTCATGATTTGCCTGCGAAGAACTTTACCGTGCAGTGGGGGTGTCTTTCCTCCTTGAAGACCATCTTCTTCCTCTCCACGATCAAAGGGATTGAGGCGGGTTTGTCGGAAAAGTGCAAGTTTATCATCATACGCCATTTCATTGGCTACATCTGAAGAAGAGAAAGTACATTACAGTCACACTGACAGTTGGTTGATTTATTTTCTCCTGTGTTTATGAATTGAAGTACATTGCCTTTAATGGCAGCCAGATACCGAATGTGTTGCCTTGTTATTGGTTCTTGTACAGTGTGTGTGAGATAATATTCAAATCCTAATTGTGCCACTGCTAACCAGTAAACACGTCTTTCAAACTGGTTATAATTCAGACTCCCTCTTAAAATGTTGTAGCCTTCTATGTCTCTAATGTCTTCATCAGGGTTAGTTCAAACTTTACAAAGCAACACTAGATCAACGGAAGACAACATTTTTCCCCGTTTCATTTTTCCTGTTACTGGTTCCCAAAAGGATGTGGAGTCTTCAAATTAAAACTAGGATGTGCATTATGCTAGTGTTTTTGCGATACGTATTAAAATGGCATACAAATGAAAACCACGTGAGCACTCCTATGAAAAGTAATGTGCAGAATTCAGATCACGCTAGATGACGACATGACGGTCACCTAGCAGGCTGCAAAGCTGGTTAGCAGGAAGTCACTTCTAGAGAAGTATTCAAAAACAGACATTTATTTGAACATTTAGCTATACATGTCATCACCGAGCTTGGTTCCCTTGCATTGAGTCAAGCATGAAAACACGGCAAAGCCTGACAAAACGTCATGAACACAGATTGAAGGCTCACCTCACAGACTGTAACCAATCAGGGCTGTTGTTGTCGGTCAGACTCCCCAACACAGCGGTAACGGTAACGTGTGTGTTTCAAGCATTAATGGTACACATGCAGGATATTCAATGTGAATAATCACAGATATGTTACCAATATAAAAAGGGCACATCAACATAAATGCACAAATGCCAGCAGATAAAGCTAACGTTAGCCAACTAGCTTGAAAAACAAAATAAACATCTTCTTGGACGATAATGTCGTCTCCGTCTGGTCAGAAGCTTACCCCGTTGTCCACCATATTTATCACTTAAGGACTCGGCAGCTGTTAAATATGTGTTATGGTCGACGCTTGCGGTATGGATGAACAGTTCTACCATTAGCTCAAGGAGTGTTGTTTTGCTATCCGCAACATCATGAGGCTTAAAGCGTCAAGTCATCCATTGTTTTGAAAAGAAAATCGATTTCCGGTTTGTATTTTCAAAATAAACTATTTTTTAGTTTATTGGTGGACTACAAACCAAAGCTCAAGATGCATGCCGCTACCTACTGTAACAGGGTGTGTTACATCATGGCTTTATGACATTTATCATTTAAACACAAAATAATTCAATTTCAATTCAATTCAGTTTATTTTATATAGCCCAACATCACAAATACAAGTTTGCCTCGGAGGGCTTTACAATCTGTACATATAACATCCCTGTCCTCACATCGGATTAGGAAAAACTCCCCTAATAAAGATAGTAAAAACCCTTTCACGGGGGAAAAAAGGGAAGAAACCTGAGGGAGAGCAACAGATTAGGATCCCTCTCCCCGGATGGACAGAAGCAATAGATGTCATGTGGCCAGAATGAATAACGTAACGGAGTTACAGCACATTCAATGAATATGACAGAAATTATTCATATAATGAGTAGTAGGCATGGTCCATGATCCAGATAATCCACGATCCATGAAGCAGAAGGAGGTAGAGAGGAGGGGGGGGGGGGGGGGGCGCATCAGCAGGGCCATGGCAGCAGGCAGGACCGGTTCCAGGCCGGTTCCATCAGCAGGGCCATGGAAGCAGGCAGGACCAGTTCCAGGCAGCCATGGCATAATAATAATAATAATAATAATAATAATAATAAATAAAGTCCATTTGATGCTCCACTCCGATCCCACAGCTATACCATCCTGCCCATCTCTCTTTCCACACTAAACGTATGACACTCTCAGCACATGTTCAACAATGTAGTTGCATATCTCACATTTATCCGACACTGTCTGTTTCATGGTGTATAAAGTGTCACTCAAAACCGTAATCTACAAAAGGTAGCATCTTCTTTTCTACATTTAGTTCCATCACTTCTCACTCTGACTGGCTTCTGAATTATGTTTGTGATTTTTATCCTTATTGTCATTATTCCAAATTTCCTGCCAAGATGTCCCTATTCTGTGATGTATTACTGATTTTGCCTCTGACCTATACACTCCTTCATATTTACCATTCAGTATTATGAGAAAAATAAGAATACTTTTGATAAATTGCCTGTATTTCATAAAAACATGAAATAAACAATTCCTTAGCCTCTTGTAACTGTTGCGTATTAAGAAACATTATCTTAAATGTGAGTAATGTTTGATAAAGGGTTGCCAAAGCTTAAACGTAATGGCGGGCCATAGACCAGAAGCAAACACCTATTGTATTGATGCAAAATACTAGGATCTGAATTTACCTTAATTGAAATGTCCCAGGTCTGTGTGCCTTTCTGTCTCTGCATACCTTAATTGTTTTCTTACCTTAAATCCCATCAAATTGACTTCTTGCACAAAATGTCATTCTGCCTGCTGCATGTGCTCAGATCATGAAAACGAAATAAATCAGGCTCCTATTAAAGAACATTTTACCTCACAAAAAAGTTCTTCAAGAAGATACAGTAGATGTACCCTGACCTAAATGCTTTGCAAGATAGAACATTTTTAGTATGGTTTAAGAAAATTCCGTAAATGTACACCAACTTGTCATTTTGTCTGCGCTGCTGCATCTTCAATGTAAACATACTGCAATGAGCATGAAATATACTGAAAATTGACAACTTAGTTTAGGTTATGCATTTATATTTGATCTGGTATAGCCTACTAACTAAACTTGATATGTAAATAGCAACACATGCAGAATCGTATATGGCATCATTACCTCTGCTCTTACACTGGGGTTTGCTAATGATTTTTTTGTATTTATTCTGCAACATTGCATGTGTAAATAACTAAAGCAACTTAAAGTAAACTAAGTTGTGAAGCATAATTCATATAATAACGTCATCCATAACAAGTTTAATGTGAAAATATCTTCATCAGCAGCTGCCAGTCTTCTGAGGCAAAATATGTGCTTTCTGGTAACCTTTAATCATCACAGTTCAAGGTGGAGATTCATCTTCGCTGTGAACAAAACTGTTTTGTTCAGCTACACAAACGGAACAAGTCATAACCCCAACTTTAAAAATGCTGCTTCCTGCAAACAATACAGTCACAGTAATGCCATTCAATCAATGTCCCAACATAATGTATTTATTTACACTATGGTAAATGCAACAAACAAACATTAAAGCAACTTAATAAGTGAACTGGGAACAGGCCATAGATTTAATATAACATATTAGATCAGATGATGTTGTAGCCGCATGAAATTAAATATCTGATTGTCCATAATGAATCATAACCAATCACATGCTGGATGGCATGTCACAGCTGTTCCAGTTGATTATCGAAACAGTCAGGTTCTCAGCAGAGGAAAGAGAGAGAGAGCTGTGTGACAAAAAGGGAGATTAGCAGCTCACAGCCATTACAAAATCAATAGGACTACACGGTTCTGAATGCATAATTAACACATTCTCACACGCTTCTCACACTCTTGACAGGAAATGTTTATACAACAAAACCACCAAGTTAGTTTTAGGACAGCGTGGTTGACTTTAACTCTACTACATACGTGACTACCGCACAACCGGCGAGACAAAACGCCAACATTTACACACTTGAAACGAACAGCAGTTTCCAGTCCTTTCGTGATTGTCACTTCTTACACCACCGCTAGCCCTGTGCGAACTATCTTGCCATTTAAGCGTACTCTGCACTTAAGGCAGCTGGACTCAAGGGAGCACTGACCAAGCTGCGTTGCTCGATGCCTTCAGTGAGACCGGTTTGGTATAATCTGGTTATGCAGGCATTTTAACCATGGTGTGTTTTCTCAGAGGGAAATTATTCTTCCAGAGTACCGGAAAATACCAAAACACATGTTAGTCACCGTCAGTATACGGTCACTGCATTGTAGAAGAGAGGGAAACGGCTGTAGGCTGTGGCACGCGCTCTCACGCTCAGATTTTACCCACAAAGCCATTTGGTTTTATGCACAAATATAAACGGCGCACTGTTTATTGTTTGCAGCTTGGCTAACTGGAACAACATATGTGTGTTTGTGTGCTGTGATCAACAAGTTTGATCGAGGTCATTTTACCGATTTATTCCAAATTAGATAAACTTGGATAAACTTGGAAATAGTATTAATGGGAAAAAGTGAAATTACTGAAACCAATAAGGGATTATAAATAATGTATTACAAGCCAACCTACTGCAACTCACCTCAGGTGCAACACAGCAATCCTAAAAACAGAAATGGTGCAGTCTATCGTATCCCAGTGTTTACATGCATGCTGCATGCATAAGGTGTAGGGACCTCATTGTCACGTGTCAGCAGGTTTAAAATAGGAGGCTGTCAACTAAAGGCGTTTTAAAAAAGGTTGGCTTATTGATCATATTATACCCAGGACGGCGATTGCTATAGGCGAACTAGGCGACTGCCTAGGGCGACAAATGGGTTGGGGGCGCCCTCACAGCGCACATTTCAGCACTGTGAGCAATTCGCGACCACGCGACCGGGGGCGATTCAGCTGTGAGTTTTCTCATCAAGTACAGAGAGACACGCATATTGAGAAACGGCGCTGTAAACATCTTAACGCTGATTGGCCAAGACACGTCACATCAAAGATGTTCTATTACGGAGAAGACAACAACTCGGCCAAAAATCTGAATTTTTTGTCGCGAAAACGGGACGCTGATTGGCCAAGACTCGATACGTCACATCAAAGATCTTCTATTGTAAAGATGGCTCACTCCAAAAAATAATCGTTTGTGCGGTCTGAAAAACCTATTGCGCGGCCACTTTGACTGGTCCATGACATTTGCAAAAATGAAGCGAGCACAGGGACGAAAAAAGGAAGAAGAGGAAAAGAAAGTCAAGTATAGGTTTGTTCAATAAACATATTTGAAAAAAAAGAGTGTTTTGCACAGTTTATGGAGTTAATTTAATCCTAACTTTGAGTGTGTAATAAATTATTTAAAATAATAAAAAAGAAAATGTTCTGAAACTATTCTGGTGTTTGTTGTCCATGCACCATTTATTGTTGAACTGCAATGTAGAATAGGGGGGGGGGCGCAAAACTCAATCTCGCCTAGGGCAACCAAAGGGCTAGAGCCGGCCCTGATTATACCTGTAACACCAAACACTATAGCCACCACAGAAGACTGGGGCTACACAGACTGAGGCTGCAACAGGTGCATTTTATAAACTGACCCTGATTTGGAGGAAGAGCCAGCGTTAAGGCTGCATTCACAAACATTACACCGTATGATGCATTATTAAGGGAGCATTAAGTGAACATAATCGGCAATAATAACGAGGTACAGACTGTGAAATTGAAGGGCAAAGTGAAAGAGGTTCAACTCAATATACGTGAATGTTCAAATGATTTAGATACGAGAGGTCTGTGCACACGCATTAGCCAACTAAAAGCCGCACAAATTGTGCTTTTGTCTCACTGCTGGAATGTGGACAAAAAGCCTGATGAAGAGTGTCCGTGTTGCTTTGTTTGGACGGCGAGATACAGAGGTCCAATCCCAATGCCCCCTAAAACCTGAAACCCTGAAACGTCAGGGACTTACTGACGTCACCTGGTACATGTTGAGCGCGAGAGGCTGTGAGGGCTTGAAATAGTGTAAATATTAATTGGACAGCACTTTGCTGCGACATATCGCAACATCATATAATGTTATATGCAATTATGGGTTTGTATTGTATATTTCATACTTTCTGATTTGAACGTTTTTCCTCACAAGATGAAAGTTATTCGTCAAATAATGTACTTAGGTTTATTAACAAAATGAATGGTAAATGAATAAACCAGCTGTGTCAAATAATCTTGCATTCTTCTAATTTCATGTTTTTCTATGTTCCATCTTTAATCCTTAATGTTTCAGTGTAAATGTAATCTGCCAAGCATGTGCCGTCCTCTTTGTTTACCTTTTGCTCTTATCTCCATACTTCCACTGGTAACCCGGTGTTTAATGTCGCATATGAATTGTGGGTAATTCCCAGAAATGCGGGCTTATGAAAAGAGTTCATAGGGCTCAACAACATGTGTGCGAAAGAGTCCTCAAACACTCGATGGTTTGGTGGTGGGACAGCCCCAAACTCTCAAGGAACGCACATCAAAGTCCGTGAGTGTGGAGATGGGATTGGGCCAGAGCTTTAAACGGGTTTATATTAAGACTTCGAACAAAAAACTCAAAGCTTGGGCAGACTCCCTGCAGCAACTATCAAGAAAGTATTATTCGGTCCGGGTGACAAATTATATTTAGCCACAGATCACTAATTATCATATACTGCAAAATTATTCATGGTTGTTGGTTTCAGGCCCTTCATAATCCTCTTGAATAGCAAAAATTGTGCCAAAAAGTGTCAAATACAAGTAATACAATTATGGTAATCAAACAAACAAAGACTGTAAAGAACGAGTGAGTACAAATTCAAAATTAATTATATATATATATATATATATATATATATATATATATATATATATATATTGCTAAATATTTAGAATGCATATCTCAAAAAATGCAGACATAGCCCTACCTTTTTCTGAAAATTGTATTTATTTTTTGCAACTCGTTTTCTGTTAAAACTGTGAGATGGCATTTGATTTAGTTTTTCTCAGTGATGCTTATGGGTGAATCAATCCAATGATTTATGGAATGATTTTAACAATTAAAATGTCTAATTTCTTCCTTGAGGACAGGCTGAGGATGTATTTAGTTTCAGTTGGAAATCCCCTTCTCTTCAATGATGGTATTTATTACTCAGCAACTGAACTTGATCATGAGTTTAAAAACATTTCAAAAACGTCTCTGTTGTGTTATATATCAATGCCCCTTCTGTCTATGAGCACATGTTGTCTTGCATCTCTATTCAGAAAATGATGTTCATCTTGCATGTGCTTAAGTTCAAGGATGTGAAGTTCTCTAAATAAGTCTAACAATCTGCGACCAACCAATAGTACAACGAAAAATCATGGAAAATAGATTTGAAGGGTGAATAATAATATTGCTGCTGTTTCATTAATTTATCACAATTTTTTTTTAGTTTTGGCCTCTTTATTTGAGACAAATATAGCATGTAAACAATTCCAAGGATTACATAAAACACACACTCCTTATATAAAATAGTCCTGTTTCACTCAGTTTCAAGTTATCATGAGTTGCATTCTGCAGTTTTCTGTTTTGTTTTGTTATACCCACAGCATTTACAATATGTTGAATCAGGTTTATAGAATCTACCGAAGGACTGAGTGCCACGAGTTGCATTGAGATGTATAAAGCAGATATACTGTAGAGAACCATACTGTACATTCCCAACTCCCAAGAAGAAGAAAAACTACAAACTAATGTATGGTATTAAAGCAAAAGTACCATTAACAATACAAAAAATATAAAAGTAAATTGAGTTATAATTCAAAATCAAAAGAAAATTACATTAAATTCAGTGATTACAGTGGTGACTGTGTGACTCAGCAGCAAATAATCTGGCAAGCAATACAGTGTACAATAGTCTACATTATTAGCAATGCTAACATGCATTTCTCACATGGATCCCATCATCAGCAAGTAGTTTTGTCTTGTCTGAGATGGCTTGATCATATGATCTGTGAGTCTTTTTCCATAATTTGGATCAACTGGCAAACCACTTCTACCCCAACAGATATATGGGAAGCAACAATTACACTCAAATTCAGACATGGCTTAATTTCAGGTTTTCTAAAGATCACTTAGAGTATAAAATGTAGGCCCTATTTACAAAAAAATCCTTAGGATCAATAAAGAATAGGATATCATAGGTTAATTTGAAATAAAAGAGAAGATTAAAGAATAGTAATATTCTTAATTTCAAGAGCAATAGGTTGCATCTCAAAGCACATTTCAGAACAATTTCATAGGCCTCTATTGGCATTGTGTAACAAGTCTATAGTCTCATGGCCGTTTAATATATCTGTAGAATTTTAGCATTTGTGGCAGTTAGATAAATAAGAATGAACTGTATTGTTTATTTTACAAAGACTTCTGTACAGGCCACCATGATCAAAGTCCCACTTGTTTGACCCTCATAGCTGAAATCAGGCCCCGAATCTTTTGTAAGTCACCCTTATTAGCACATTTCAGAGAACCACAAACTCCCAGAAATACTACTTTGATATGCCTTCTTTCACACACCCTCTTATGCCCCGGGCCTTTAGCACCAAGCCAGCCAGTTCATGTGATTTTTACCATAATTTCCCCCCTCAGTCATCCAGGCATTTATTTTTGGCAAAGTAATGCACACACAACGCCACTAATTAGACTGCAACTAGAGTTGTAATATGCTATCATGCCACTCCAAGGCTAACAACACTTTTCTCTTATACATAATCTAATATCTGAACATGTTTTGTGCAATGATTGAAAATTCATTGCACAATAAAATTAATTGTTTTCTATTTAACAGCAGTTAGAAGTATTTTCAATGGAATAAATGCTTATTTTTTTATGAGGTTTCCAGGATGGTAAATATCTAAAAATAGTAGCAAATGGAAGGCTTAAAATGAAATGAAGGGGAGGGCTCGAACATGCAATCATCAAGCATTGACCTCACGTGGAAATTGCTGCTCTATTACACACCAAAATATAATTTAAGCATTTTACGTCAAAGCTTGTTTTGGGAAGTGTTGAGTTTTATTATAAGCTCCTTCAGCAATTGATCCATTTCCATTTCTGTTATATAAGACTTGTACTTGTTTTAACAAGAATAAAATGCTTGTCAGCTTGACTGCAAGAGAGTTTCATTTGAGGATCTCTGAATCATTATTCGATTAAAAGTTCAGCTGTTTCACAGTGCAGGGACATGTGCACCCAACACAGCAAAAGAATCCCCATTAAAGACAGAAGCCATGTGTGGAATTAACCCTAATCATAAAATCCACGAGGCACACAAGTTTATCAGATACAGTCGTGCATAAGCATCATCTGCCAGTTCAAGCAAAGTGCTTCTGAGCCAATGCAGGCCTGATGCTCTCGTTCTCCTCCTACATGAACACTGTCACACACTAAAGCACCATGAACACAGGACCAGCTCCTGCAGGGTTTTACGCAGCTCCTGGCTCCGGTAGGCGTAGATGAGCGGGTCGATCAGCGAGTTACAGATGATGAGGATGAGGAAGAGGTTGAAGTTTCGGAAGAAACAGTTGCAGAAGGGGCTGGTGGGGCATGTGAGGATGAGGATGAGGTGGAGGAAGAAAGGACCCCAGCATACAATGAAGACCCCGAGCAGGATGGTGAGGGTCATAGCTCCCTTCATGTTCGTGGATTGGCGCCTGTTTTTGTTGAACGCCATGATACGCCTCGAGTGCACGTGTGCCAGGAGGAACATGTGCAGGTACAGCACGGCGTTAAACACCAGGGTGGTGCAGAAGAAGGTCACGAGGCACACAATGACAGCGTTGTCGGTGTGGTACACGATGAAGAGGATGCTGGAGGTGATACTGACCAGCCACACCACCACGATAATAATGACAGCGCGCTGTGTGGTCATGATGCTGTGGTAACGCAGCGCGTAAAAGATGGTGATGTAGCGATCAGCAGCGATGGTGCAGAGGAAGGAGAGCGAGGACACCACGGAGCTGCAGATCATCACGTCGATGACGTTGTCCAGGTGGCGCAGCATGCCGGGGTGCACGTCCATCAAGTCGTGGTCGTTGAGAAGCATGAAGATGGTCTCCACCACGTTGCTGACACTCACCAGCATGTCGGACACCGCCAGGCAGCAGATGAAGTAGTACATGGGCGAGTGCAGGTTGCGGTTCTTGATGATGGCAAGAACCACCAGGATGTTCTCCACCAGGCTGATGAGCCCCAGCGCCAGGAAGAGCTCCTGCGGGATGCGGATCTGCACGCAGCCCAACGAGTCTCGCTCTCCAGCTGTGGAGTTCGTGTCGTTCTCCTCCATTAAGTCATTCAGCGGGCTGAGCTCCATGTGGTGGATGATGGAGTTCAGGAGAGACCTGTTGGTCATTTCCATGTCTGACCTCTATGATGTCCAACTGATTTACAGGATGTTCTGCTGAAATTCAAACTGTAAGCAAGTGTCACCACTTTCCTTTGTTTTAGTTGATGTTTCACCTTGAGACGTTGCAGCCACACGTTGCACCGCAGCCAGTTGGAAAAATCAAGCGAGTTGTTCAGTTATTGGATCCATCAACGCGTTGACTGTCAAATACCCACAACGCATTATTACAATTTTTTTCAGCCATTAAATCATCATAATAATTAAATAAATACTTGAAACAGTCAAATTCATTCCTGAGAGTTTGTCCGTGTGAAAAGTGCGTCTGCTCCCTCAAGTTTTCTTATTTCTTATGGATGCAACTTGTCCAGCAAGGAGATCCATAAAATCCCCCTCTGCATCAAAACAATGTACTCACAATTAATGTTTTGTTCACTCTGATCCGGCCATCCATATCGACTCAGACTGTTACCGCGGAAATTGGAGACTGACTGCCTTGAACATTTCACACAGTGATGCTGGATCCTGAAGGACCTGAGGCGACTCCTCCTCTCAAGCAAACGTCAGCTGGGCTGTAGTCAGGGCCGGCTCTAGCCCTTTGGTTGCCCTAGGCGAGATTGAGTTTTGCGCCCCCCATTTTCTTTTTTATTATTTTAAATAATTTATTACACACTCAAAGTTAGGATTAAATTAACTCCATAAACTGTGCAAAACACTCTTTTTCAAATATGTTTATTGAACAAACTTGACTTTCTTTTCCTCTTCTTCCTTTTTTCGTTTTCGTCCCTGTGCTCCAGATGGTTTAGACCGCTTCATTTTTGCAAATGTCACGGGCCAGTCAAAGTGGCCGCGCAATAGATTTTTCAGATCGCGCACATTTTTCAGACCGCACAAACGATTTATTTTTTTGGAGTGAGTCATCTTTAAAATAGAAGATCTTTGATGTGACGTGTCGAGTCTTGGCCAATCAGCGTCCCGTTTTCTCGACAAAAAAAATCAGATTTTTGGCCGAGTTGTTGTCTTTCCGTAATAGAACATCTTTGATGTGACGTGTCTTGGTCCCTGCTCGCGGGAGCCAGCGCCCGTGGTCGCGAATTGCTCACAGTGCTGAAATGTGCGCTGTGAGGGCGCCCCCAACCCATTTGCCGCCCTAGGCAGTCGCCTAGTTCGCCTATAGCAATCGCCGACCCTGGCTGTAGTCATGTCTCAGTAATGTCCGACAAGCGCGCAGTTTTGAGAAAAATGAAGAGGAAAGCATGGTGGGGATGAGTCTTGTTCAGCTTAATGTTTCATCTTTTGTCTTTTTGACATGTTTGTTTGAATAAATGCTGTAATGTTTCCTATTTAATTTACAAACGTGGTTTGATTTTAACAGTAATAATGACGGTGATAGATTGTCTCTCAGCAATACGCACCATGCACAGTGTGACCACTTCACCTGTCAAATCATTGCTTTTTATTTCAAAAAGACATAAAACTAAAACAAAAACAAAAAACATCAATCCGTGGTTTATATCATTTGAGTTCATTCCAGTTCATTCCTTTGATTTCTTGACCGGAGACGTTAAGTTCTTTACAACTGTTTGGTTTAAACAACTGAAACAGATCGGAGAGATCAAATTATGCAGTATATTATTGCTGTGGACACTTCGTTTCCTTCGTCATGCAACACATTAATCAACAACGGCCGAGGCTTTCTTGAGTCACAGCACTTGAGTAGCACTGCAGTTGTTTAAGGACTGTTAAAAGTTCTATTTTTCTTTCCATATTTGAGTATACAGTGTGAAAAGATGACAACAGCTCAATAAACATGTTTTGGGTAATTTGCAGCTTAAAAAAGACAGTTTAAAACTAAATGTATTTTTTTAAGTATGTGTCATCAGAACTATGGACTCAATCACTTCAAGCACGCATCAGTCATGGCTTCTGACACAATGCAGGCCTGACAGATATGGTTGATTAACTGATGCGCTCATTCTCCTCCTAAATGATACAATTATACATATAAAATACTTTTCCCAATCAGAAGACAAAAAATGCCAGAAGGAAAAAAAGCAGTCATCTCAGTCGATAACTTGTACATTATAGCAAACTCTACCGTGACAAAAAAAATAACCCCCTGGTTCCACCCTGAAACATATTTTTCTCTATCTGTCTACTCTATTGTTGTTGTTGTTGTTGTTGTTGTTTCCCCTCATCTCATACACTACTCCAACCATATAATTTAAACAAATTAAAAGCAGACATAATTTGACTATCATGAATTAAGACACCACAGTTTAATCACATCTTCTCTGCCCCTCTAAACTCCAGAGACGTAGCCCTATATAAACAAACATTTCTCAGTTAAAATAAAGCCATCACAGATCCAGAAGGGCAATTTATCATAATATATATCACAATACACAACAGCCCAATTACTATTGCATGCATCTACGGACCAAATAATAATGACTGCTTTTTCCACATTTGTTTTACCCCTCTCTCCAATCTTTCTGACTTTCCCATAATAATCTGAGGAGATTTCAATACCGTTATAAACCCAACATTAGATCAAATCATTCAAACAGCACACGTAACCACAGAAACCATTAAACAGTTCACAAGGGATTTTGGTCTTGCAATGGTTGGTGATTAAAACATCCGACTGCTCGACAATTTTCATTTTTCTCACTCTTATTCCCGTCTTAATTTAATTTTAACCAGCAACTCAATGATCTCCCCATTACAGCATCAGCATCCCTTCTCCCGTGTCCCTCATATGGAATATCAATCATTCTCCCAAACCATCCAATAGATGGCGATTTATTACAGCCCCTGACTTTGATAATTATATTAAGAGAGAGTGGGCGTCCTTCCTTGACATAAATGATTCCCTGGAAATATCCCCATCACTACTTTGGGAAACAGGGAACGCAGTATTTCAATTAGGAGAGACCCGTCAAATAAAGAAAGGATAATTGTTTATTGTAAACAGATGATATGTGCTGATACAGTCTCGACAGTCTTTGGCGCTTGGACGGAGATTTGTAATTGAGCGTCTGCCCCGACCAGCAACAAGATAAATCCCCCGTGGAGTCCAGACCTGGAGGTGGTGGTGGTGGGGATGATGAAGATGATGGCCGATGAGGCTGATGGATCTGCAAAGACTGGGCGGAGATGGGGAGGTGGAGGGGTGCATAACAACAACATGAATGAACTGAAGGTAGAGAGACAGTCATATTTAAAAGAGACAGCGACAAGATAGGCTAACAATGTAATTGTTTCGTTGTGCTTATTGGATAAAGACCAGCTGATCTACACAGCTGGTGTCATGATTGACAGTAACTCAATCTATGATCCACTCAGACCAAACCAAAGGAAAACACTCATCTAATAACCTACGCAAACTATTTAACTTAATCCATTACACACCTCATACAAACTCACCAACAGCCATCGTCTCATTAAACTTGGAATTTTATATTTTCTAGACTAAAAGACGTGGTTTTGGTGAATAATGTAATGTGGTGAGGATTTTGTACACATCAGCAATGGCCACTTTCACCACCAATGGATTAATATCACAACGCTTCACTTTGCACAGGTGCACTAGGCAAGGATGCCCACTCTCCATCTTTATTTGCCATATTCATTGAACCACTTGCAGCAGCCATTCGTCAAAAAATAAACATCACAGAAATCCCAACAAAAAATATGCAAGATGACATGCGGATGATATTCTACTTTACCTACAAAATCCTTCCTCTTCATTACCCGAAACTATCCGCCTCATAAACACCTTCTCAGAAATCTCAGACGTCCAACGTCTGAGATTTCTGAAATCTCTCTGCCACGTCCCACTTTCCCTTCCTTTCTGCATAGTTGGAGACACATCCAACATAAACCTAAACAACACATATACCATGATCCCTACATAGTCCTATTCACAAACATGCAATCAACAAACATACAATAAACATATAGGCAATCAGACCCTTCCCCCTATATATATATATATATATATATATATATATATATATATATATATATGGATATTTATAGATGTACAGTATTTGTGTATTTATTGAAATGTGTCTCGTATTATTACCTAAACTCATTCGACATGCCTCACTCACCCATTATTGTATTAGGTTCATACAGACACACACAGACCTATGTACAGCTTGACCTCCGTTTCTCACTTTTATACTCTTCAGTGTATGTTATGCTCCTCGGTTTGCTTTTGTCCCCTTTGTTGTTATTGTTATTTTTGTCCCAGTCTTACTTTGTATAATTTCTTGGGTTGTTGTGTTCATACTTGTCTACACTTATCGGATAGTGTAACATTGCAGTTAATTGCTGTTAATGTTAATTCCACTCTACCCTTAATGTGGTGACATGGTATAACAGGACACTGAAAACATTATGTTTCCATAACACACCTTTAGGCATGAAAAGATCAAATCGATCAGTCAATTAATTTACAACTTTTTACTATTTTATTATCGATAATCAAAAGTATTATTTTCGAGCTAAATCAAACATTCTCTAGTTTAAGGATTTACTGCTTTATATCATTATAAATCTGAATGGGTTTTGCGAATTTTTTGGGATAAAACATGTGAAGATGTCATCTTGGGCTCTAGGAATTTGGGATGGGCTATTTCTTACTAAATGATTAATAGATTAATCATGGAAATTATCTGCACATGAACCGACAATGAATATAATCATTAGCTGCAGCCCTGCATGCATTTGACTTTTAATCCTTTTACCACAGAGCATTTCCCCAGAAGTTCGGTTGAAAGAAATCTTTGTCAGATTTCTTTGGCGCGGTTGGAGGATATGTTACAGATTCAAATTTACTGCAGGTGTTGTATACATTTTTAGGTCTCGTATCTGTTAATGTATAAATTAAGTGTACAGTAATGACAGATTGTTCGACGAATCCTTTTATGATAATATGTTGCAGTAGTAGCAACATGGAGTTGTGGTAGACTCTGATCCTAACACGCACAGCTTCCTTTGAGACAAAGATATGAAAGCCTTTCTATACTACCGACGATCACATGGAAAGACCTCAGAGACTCACCCATAGCTCCAGGTGAACTAGGAACAATGACATCATTTGACAATCAAGCAGTCACAGTTATCATGTGGCTCGCCGAGTAGTGGAGTAAATGTATGAACAGCTGCAGTGTACAGCGTGATTTGTTCAGTGTCTCCAGAGTTTATGTCCTCTGTGTGACCACGAAATCTTTAAATTTACTCTAACTTTATGCTTTTTTTATATTGAAAACAAATTGGGTGTAGTAATTGCGACTAACAAGTAAAGAGATCCAAAAAAAGGTAACGGTATGATTTTGTGACATTTTTGTCGGAGAGGTTTAACAGGAAGACAAAATGAATATGTCCTCATGAGACAGATTCTTCCTTTAGCAGATGAAAGCCATGTGAGGGAGCTGCAGGCTGAGCCGTTATGATGAATATACAGCAGCACAAGATTACAAATCTGGGAGAATGGTGATACATGAATGAGGTTGAAATCAAATACTATTTTTAGTAATGTGCTGTCAGAAGTAGTTTCAGCCTCAGGTTTTACCTGCAGCGAATCAGCCGCTAAGAACCAGGTCATGAGTACCTGACGGAGTGTGCAAAGGAAATAACAAAAAAGTCCATTTAGGCGACATTCCAAAAATATGTCATACTCTAGCACTGAACATTAAGATTAGATTAGATATTCCTTTATTAGTCCCGCAGTGGGGACATTTGTAGTCATAACATTGACTACAGCAGATTACTGGAAAAGAAAGTTGGGCCAATTCTTTGAACTGTTTTATTGGTTGGAGTAAGACACAAATAATCAAAAAGATGGCAAGTCAAATCAAACTGAAATGTGGAATTGATTTCCAAACAGAGCGGGAGCGAGGGAACATAAGAGAGCAACAGCAGACATCCTGCGGTAGAGATACGATTTACACAAGAATCTAAAACAGGCAAGTAGAAAATGTCATTAGAATCTCAGGCCGTGGTTTTCTAATGAAATGACAATGTGACATAATAACCATTTAACCAATATATTTCTTCATTGGATCAAAACAGAAGAACAGAATACCAGCATTGTGATAGTTTCTATTTAGAAACTAGCAGGAAACAAGACTACAATTCATTCATATTTACGGAAAATGAGATTTGAATAAATGGTAAAGGCTAAAATGAGATTTATCAATTCATTGCTTAAAACTCATCAAGATTTGTTTGTCATTTTTAACCAGGAATAACTTTTTGTTTTTCTAAAATAATGTGATAATTTAAAGCATTGTTTATAGTTCTCAAGTCATTTATATCCTTTTTTTGGAGTCCCTTGCCATATTTTGAAACTTTTTAGCAAACTATTTGGTAGGAAAGCCCAGTGGCCTGAGGAGAAGGTATTTATAAAAAGAGTTTTACATACATATTTCAAAATATATGCAAATAGAAACTTTCTTTCTGATTCTGTGGCAAAACAACTAAACATATTAAAGTGCTGCTAAGCTGAATGTTGAATTTGTGAAACAGAACTTTCACTCAAAATAAGATCCGTCTCAATGTGGTTCTCATTTTATAAATCAGTCCACTGTTAGTAAACATGAACAACTCTCAGAAAGCCAGAAACCAGAGGCAGAGTAGCGCTCAATGCATTATGGGTTAGTGCTGCTCACTGACAAAGACTGGAGATGTTGGAACTGCTAAATGTTCATCACAAATAAAACGGTCAACTTGAGTCATGACAAGTTCAACAAACCCATCTGTTTTCTGACTGACATTTTCTGAATATTCATATTGTCTGGATTGTCCCAGAGTAATTTTTTTAAGTCACCTATTCCTTTCACTGAAGTATTCTGAGAACTGTGACGAAAAAAGAAAAAACTACCCAGTTGTTTCACTTCATCTCTTCTTAATTATTATAAATCCACCAACACCATTAAATATTTTCAGATTTCTTAATGTCATTATGTCTTTCCACCTGTGTCTTCCCCTCTCAGTCCCACTCCTCCTCGTCTCTGTAGGGGTTGTCCTCTCTTGGTGGCTCTTGAAACCTGATGTTGGCCAGCATGTCCCTCATTGCCACCATTAGACGATTCACTTCCTGGTTCAGCTCCTGTCCAGCTCGAGCAACTTCCATGTCATCCTCCTGCCTCAGTCCAGCCTGATCACGAAAAGAGACGTCAGTTAAAATACAAATATCTCGAATCTTAGTACTTGCATTTTTCCTTCTCAAACTGACTTCTATTTACCATTCCTACTTCAGTGGAATTCATCACTGACATTGTTTCTTATATTTTCATATACACTCACCTAAAGGATTATTAGGAACACCATTCTAATACTGTGTTTGACCCCCTTTCGCCTTCAGAACTGCCTTAATTCTACGTGGCATTGATTCAACAAGGTGCTGAAAGCATTCTTTATAAATGTTGGCCCGTATTGATAGGATAGCATCTTGCAGTTGATGGAGATTTGTGGGATGCAAAGGGCACGAAGCTCCCGTTCCACCACATCCCAAAGATGCTCTATTGAGTTGAGATCTGGTGACTGTGGGGGCCATTTTAGTACAGTGAACTCATTGTCATGTTCAAGAAACCAATTTGAAATGATTCAAACTTTGTGACATGGTGCATTATCCTGCTGGAAGTAGCCATCAGAGGATGGGTACATGGTGGCCATAAAGGGATGGACATGGTCAGAAACAATGATCAGGTAGGCCGTGGCATTTAAACGATGTCCAATTGGCACTAAGGGGCCTAAAGTGTGCCAAGAAAACATCCCCCACACCATTACACCACCACCACCAGCCTGCACAGTGGTAACAAGGCATGATGGATCCATGTTCTCATTCTGTTTACGCCAAATTCTGACTACCATCTGAATGTCTCAACAGAAATCCAGACTCATCAGACCAGGCAACATTTTTCCAGTCTTCAACTGTCCAATTTTGGTGAGCTCTTGCAAATTGTAGCCTCTTTTTCCTATTTGTAGTGGAGATGAGTGGTACCCGGTGGGGTCTTCTGCTGTTGTAGCCCATCCGCCTCAAGGTTGTGCGTGTTGTGGCTTCACAAATGCTTTGCTGCATACCTCGGTTGTAACGAGTGGTTATTTCAGTCAAAGTTGCTCTTCTATCAGCTTGAATCAGTCGGCCCATTCTCCTCTGACCTCTAGCATCAACAAGGCATTTTCGCCCACAGGACTGCCGCATACTGGATGTTTTTCCCTTTTCACACCATTCTTTGTAAACCCTAGAAATGGTTGTGCGTGAAAATCCCAGTAACTGAGCAGATTGTGAAATACTCAGACCGGCCCGTCTGGCACCAACAACCATGCCACGCTCAAAATTGCTTAAATCACCTTTCTTTCCCATTCTGACATTCAGTTTGGAGTTCAGGAGATTGTCTTGACCAGGAACACACCCCTAAATGCATTGAAGCAACTGCCATGTGATTGGTTGATTAGATAATTGCATTAATGAGAAATTGAACAGGTGTTCCTAATAATCCTTTAGGTGAGTGTATATGCATGTTATTGACACTAAAATATCCCACTTATCCCATAAGTAATTGAGGCAATCAACACAAAACCCATACTTTGTATGTTTTTAGAATCACTATGAAACATTGAACATTTGTGTTCTGAATAAAATAGCAGGATAATCAAAGTTATCTTAAATAACACAACATTATGTTGGCTGATACTTAACTCTATGTCAGCATTACCAAAGAAGAACTGTGCAGCAAGTCTTCCCTAGTCTTAACTGTGTTTCTTTTACCCATATCACATCTCTTCCTCTCCATAAATGGATAACATGATCAGGATGGCTGGAACTGTCCTGATGAGAACACGCCTCAGGGCATCTGGTAACTTTAAGCTGACCCACAAGATGTTCATTGTGTGAGTGTACCCGATATATGCATCTCAATGTGGCGGCAGTAGTTTTTTTGCTGCACACTGGCAGTGGACTAAAAGACCAATGATGAGTTAGAGATAACGCAACTCTTTACATAACATTTATGATCCCATGGGTACACACGGTTTCATGTTAAACACCTCAATTGTCGTACAATTGTCAATGCCCCATTGTTTTAACCCTGATTGGACAGAGAGCAGACTTATTCTGTGCTTGGTCTGGCACCACCAAACTCCTTTAACAGCACCAAGTAGCCTTTGAGTCTGAACATTATTCACTAGTAAATATTATGGACCCTTATGGATTGTTGTTTGATGACAGTAATCTTACAAATGATTCTGATGGCAAGTTAAAATGAGACGAAGAAAATGAGCCCAATGGAAATGGGTTCAGTCTAATTGTTGCTTTCAGCATATTCAGCGAGTACATTGCTCAGTGCCCTTTTTTTAAGCTTAAATCAGAAATGTTCAAATTCTACACATAGTGTCTTTTACAACACAGATTAAAAATGTACCCTGTGCAGTTTTCTTATCCACAAACAAGTTCTGTTTACATTCAGTGTTGTTCGACTGAACGACTCGTCTGCATCCCGGAGGTCTAACAAACATTTGAATGCTTTCCCTTCCCTATAAAACATGCATTGTTGAGATCCATGTTTACTAGCTTGTCAACTTTATCCCTGCCTTAGCTGGTATCTAATGGCATCATGTCACAGAAAGTCACCCATTGATGCCATAAAAGACCACAGATTCACATCTCTCAACGGTTCTCTCTCTTAAACAGTGATGATCTACTAAAGATTGATGGCACCTTGCAAATATGTCTTGAAGTCACACACTTTCTACATCGCAGCGGTCAACAACTGTCTGCAGTGGTTTTCTACATTCTTATCTCACTGTTCTGCTCTACATTAAAATGTGTTTGTCGTCAGCCATATGGAACAAGGAATAAGCAAATAATGTGGCGTAAACGAGCAGAAAGAGCAAACAGTCTTTTGTTGCTGAGCACAATATGGACTCGGGATGACTGTAGAATTGCGGCAATTGACCAACATATTTCTGACTTTTAAAACAATTAAAAATCTTACTCAACTCTGCTCAAAGTTATTGTGAGGAACTTTTAACTGGTCATGAACCAGTCTCAATATATGACCTTCATAAGTAAATGAGACCATCAGCAAGAAGATTGGCCATTTCTATTTAGTCATTCTTAATGCTTGTCATCGGTGCCAAAACATGAAAGTTCCTAAAAAGTAGCCTTAAAGTAACATGAAATTCTTTGACAAAAAGATCTTAAGAAAAACCCTTCTTCCTTTCAAATGTGATATCTCAAAACACAAAGTAAAGTCAAACGTGTACCCCACACAAGTCCACAAGGGTAGCCATTGAAGGTTACATGCGAGTCACAGATTCCAATGTCTGTTTTTGTTTCACTTTATAAAAAAATATAAAAACTGCAATATAGCATGCAGGACTTCCTGACAGTAGAACTAAATTTAGCCATCACAATGAAGGCCAGCTATTGTGCGTATGGTAGAAATGGTTTGTTTAGGTTGAAGCATAAAAATGAGACAGCAAAAGACAAGGCCAGGAACAAATTTGCACTTCATGAATATTGTTATCGTCTTGTTCTTCAGTGACACGGTTGGACAAAAGTTACTACAACAAGGTCATATGCCCTCTTTGATATTTTGCAGTTGCCATCCCCTTAGGGTAACCATGTGTCTTTGGGGGAAATAGTCCATCAGTCAAGCATGTGTGGTGAGTTGTTTACCAGTACATACATTTCCACCAGCCCTGGAAACCCCAACCTTTAACAGAATTTACACTGTGCTCCTTGATACATTTCTGAAAGTAAATCCTTTGAAAACAGTCAAATGTTAAGACATCTGGCTGGAAATTAGAACATCAACAGGAACAACATTTATGATTTCAGTTGACACGCTTCAAACAGGTCAGTTCACAGTGGTTTATCACCCGACTGTGAGCTTACACAATTTATTACAAATTAGTTTTATTTGAATATAGGGTTTACAGCTGTTATTCTCATGATGTACGCACATCCACATCATGGGTTCCTTTGTAGAGTCCTACGAAGTTTTTATTATACATCGATTCAGCAGCACCAGGATTCATCTTCAGATGACATCACTAGTTTGCTCTCCAGGTTGAGGACTTCAAATTATGACTGAGATCCAAAGCATTACATAAATAACATCCGCTAATTCAGTTTTAAGGTTTAATTGCAGTTCTTTCATTTTATTGAAAGACTCATAATATGGTTGTCTTCCATAAATTTAAAGTACAATTAAATTGCCAGAACTATTTCCTGCCACCTCTATTTTGCCTGATCCCTTGAACTCACCTGAAGGTTGAAGTTTGGCAGCAAAGACCGGAAAAACAGTGACAATGTACTCTCATTGGCTGCTCCAACGTGCTGTCTATACAGACAAACACACAAACAAAAATCTCATCATAGCGTAAAAGAAAGTTGCATATATAAAGCCTGCTGGTTTGTAAAGCACAATATTTGATCTTCTATGACTGTGCGATAGGATTTCATGTGTACAGATATACGTGTCCTCCATTACCTCTCGGGTCGGGTGTACGACATCACCGAGTCCAGCGGAGGCAGAGGGTCAAAGCCCATCACAGGCTGACTGGTCACCTCCTGAGGTTTTCAAACACATACACAAGATTAGAGTCATTTCCTCAGGGATGCATGAGTTCAGAGATGCATGAATACTAAATAGGTGATGAGATTTATATTGATCCTACTGTACTACATTAAAGTTAAGTGTGGAACCAAGTTGTCGAGCAAAGTTGAACCATCTTTGTAATCACATGTAAACTCTCATTGGATTTGTGAGGATTTTCTGTGTAGTACAGATCATATCATTGTCAGAAGGTTTATAAGTAAATATTGGTTATCTTTCAGGATAAAATATTACACATCTTCTTGGTGTTCCTTTCAGTGTTTTTCATTGTAAGACCACACTTATCATCCAGAGACAAATCATTCTGTTAAAAATGATACAATTTTATATAATTGCATTTTAATGGATATCGATCTAAAACATTCTTTAACATTTTTCCGCAGAGACTAACTTTCTCCCACAGTTTTTAGTCTGTTATAGTTCATCAGCCCTAGGGTACCCTGATCAGGGTACCCTAGGGCTTCTACAGGTGTTCTACAGCTCATTTGACCTTGATATGAATACCAGCCCCTATTGTCCTTGATCTCTAACGATTCAGCAACTCCTTGCCTTTAAAAAAATAAAATAAAATAAATAATATTTATTATTTATTTTCTGCATAAATATGATCAAAAGTCAAGAGTCTGATAAAAAAATTAGTCCTCGGTCGCTCCCCGAGTTTTTTTGAATTGTATTTTTGGTGCCTTCCCATCATGCCCCAGAGTAATACTGCACCTCTTTAGAAATATTAAGACCTAAAGCATCCACATCTGCAATAATAAATCACAATAAACACAAGCAATGACATTTGTTCAAGCCTTTCCAGTCCAAAAATCATGTTTTTCGGTTCAGAAATAAAGAAATGAGCAATTTTGACACACCATGAGCTACATGTACTTCAAATGACCGTCTCCTTCTGCGTGTGTCATCTGACGCGCTTTCAGATGCGTTTGAGGGACAATGAGACCGCAGGACCTCGAAACACGGAGACAAATTCAATAAAAAACTGCCGTTGCCGTTGTTAGGGGTACTAAATTAGTTAAATAGTGAAACGTTATAATTGCTCAGTCATGTTGAGGAGCTTACGTAATTACAAAAATATAACGATCTTTTTTTTTTTTTTTAAATGTAGTCCATCGTTTCTCTTCTCACAAGGGTTTACAGTACTTTAGCTGTTTAAATGTATTAAATCGGACCTGTGGTCGATGATCTAGAAGCGTTTGAGTTTTTTAAAACTCACTTCCTCATTATCGAAAAATCTGTAAAAAAAAGAAGCTGTGGGCGGATGGGGTTAAAGGGAAGCAACTGCAAAACATTACAATAATACAAAGCCGGTCGAAAATCCTTGCAAGAAATACAGCAGCAAGGCTCTGCATAAAACGTGCAAATGTATGTGAAAAAAGAAAGCCAAATTTATGAGAGAAAGTTTGATCTATCAAATTGTTGTGTTTTTGGTACAAATAAATACACAGAAACTAAGAAAAAAAAAAACCACATGTGGTTAGACTTATGAAAGACTATATCTGTGATAAGATCCACGGATGTTTTTTTTTGCTTGAAATCTGATTTTAAAATCAGGAATCATTGGAGCATTCACTCAAGTAATCTCAAAACCCACGTTAAGACAATCTCAGAGTGGGACCTCAGGGAGGCCACGTTTCTTGTAGTGTGATTATAAATTATTCAAACTCATCTGGATTGTGAGGATATTTGGAAAGCCTTAGTGTGCATAAGAAAATGGACAATATTTTGATCTTATTGATTCCCATCACACCTCTAATGTCTACGGATGGCTGGAGTGAGGTCATTGTGGATGAAGTGAATTATGTTTAAGTGTGTTAGATGATCGTTCCTTACTAGAGGCAGACTTGAGATGGCTTCTTTGATCTCAGAGAGGAGGACGTGACGATGGATGTTCCTTGGTGCACACTTGTACCTCTGCTTTCTGATAACATAGAGTGATGGGAGTTATGCTAATGTATGGAGCATGATTGCACAGAAATATGACAGCAGAGCAGCTCAATGAGATCTTACTTGTTTTGGCAGTCGTCTACCAGAGGGTCTTTGGCATCAACTCGACGCAGCACCTCTTTCACAGTCTCTTCCAACCAAAACATTACTGCCGCCTCCCTCCACATGCTGTGAGTCCGCCCCACATACAGAGCGGTCAGTTCAGCCAGGGCTGGGGGCTGCCTAGGGACAGCAAAATGGATACAAAATGAGGATAACAGTAGGTTATGGGCCATGAAAAGGTTTGTAGTAATAGTATGAGGAATATGTTATAGTTCAAAGCTACCGCATAATAAATGGTAGCATGCTACATGAATAGAAAAGGGTTGAATTGCATGATAATCAAAACAAAGGGAGCATACATTACCCAATCTGGCTCTTTGGGCCAAAAAAGGCATGTGAGCTGACTGTGGCATCTGGCTGCACAGTACACAGATCCAGTAGAGGACTCAAGACTGCAGAAAACACATTTACAGCAACACATGTGGGTGAAAGTACACATTACCAACTTTCTTGAATGGCATGTAATCAATACTTTATTAGACATATTTTTAGTCGTGGCATAAACAATGTGAAGATTTACTGAGGGGGAATTCTGTTGAAATATTCATAGACTGGTAGTGGTTCATTTCTGAGAGTCTAACCTCCGGGGAACATGATGAGAGCTTTCTGCAGCATCTGGTCAGCTTTTTGTCTTTCTTTCTCACTTTCTTCAGGATCCACATTTTCCTGCTGACTGAGATGGAAATGACAAAGTGCAGTGGAGAATGCAAAGTTTGGCAGAAGGCACAGATTTCTGTGCACCTATAATGCAAAAACAGAGCATTTCTGAGTCAATAGATGAAACGTAAAGCACCTTTCATACAGATTAGTGCAGTACAAAGAGCTTCACAGATGACTGACAAGCAGAAAATTAGGACCTGCGATCAAATAAAATCGGTGTCGACTAACAAGATTTGTTTATTAAATCAACAGATCTGATAAAGTGAGTTTCTCCACAAAGAATAACACAAAAGCATCAGTTTAAATATTGTGTTTGCCAGAGATGAGTTTCTTGAAAACAAGTAATTCAGCATGAAGCATGCAAATTATTCATCCACTTAAAGGGGCAGTCCAAATAAAAGCAGATAGAAAAAGTGTAGGTCGTATAAACACAGAAAAGACCAAATCGTTCAGGACATACACACCGGGTAGAGTGACACATATTGTTGTTGTTCCTGTGTAGCATAACTGAGTTGATAAATGATATAATAATGTGATATTGGATTCATACTTGCAGTACCCGATCGAGCATTTTACGCTGTATTGGAGGCATTTCCAATACTGATATCGGAAAAACTAATATTTTAGTTAAGTCCAGAAATAAAGTTTTGTGAGGCACAGTGACCTTGATCGTTGATATATGGACGGACAACTGAAGACATAATCCCTCAGGCCAGGGCTGTCGCCTTGTCGAATGTGCTTTAAAAACAAGTAAAATATTTGTTGTATTAATATGAAACCTGATAAGCAACCAATATAAGGACTTCATAACAGATGTAATGTGTTCTCTCCTTCAGGTCCCAGTCAGCATTTGGCAAGTTGAGGCTAATTAAGAACCTTTTTGGGTAGAGACAGACACACACTTTACCTCCAAGTCCTCATGTAACTGGAGGAGATACTGGTACTCTCGGGAGCGCAGCGTCAGAAAGTCAATGAGCAGGAGCATGCAAAGCGGGTCAGCGTCTGGGTCCAAACTGAGCGGCAGAGAAGACCAAAAGTAAATTATTATGAATGAACAGGACACAAGCACTTCACCGAAATCACAAACATCAGAATCCAAGTATAATTAAAAGTCCAGGGTGAAACAACTTGTGTGACACACTGTCCTTAAAAGCATTGTTGGTTAATAAATGCTTTTATAAATAAATAAATCACGAGACCAAATCAAAATCCCACTGCTCTGCTATTTGCTTTCAGAGGACATTTTAAAGCTTAGACAACAGACCAACGTAAGTGGTTCGTGGAGCGGCTCTGCTGTGCACAAATTGCTACTGACAGTAATAGTGAAATCATTGAATTTTTCTGGTTTCCTTCAAAATCCACCAGTGTATTTGATACTATCTGAGCATGCATGATGATATTAAATATGTATTTGTGTTTGGAAAAAAAAACAATACAAAAAGGGGAATACAATTATAAGCACTGTTTCTTTTCTCAAAACATAACATTGACAGTTTTAATCAAATCATATACGAGAGACCATTCTTCAAACAGATTCTTCTTTCCATTTTAGGGTGACAGCGATGTATTCAGGGCGGCTGTAGCTCAGGGGGATGAGTGGTCGTCCCGCAACCACAAGGTAGCCGGTTCGATCCCCAGTCCCCCCATAGCTCACATGTCGAAGTGTCCCTGAGCAAGACACTGAACCCTTAACTGCTCCCCGGGCGCCTCACAGGGCAGCCCACTGCTCCCTATCCAGGGATGGGTCAAATGCAGAGAAGAATTTCCCCAAGGGGATTAATAAAGTGCATGTTTCTATTTTTTTCTGTTTCTATTTTCTTCACTACTGGTTAAACAGCGGCAGCTGTCAGCTTGTATTCCTCCACTGCTGCTTTACAAAAGGACCACATCATAGCAAGTGAGATAAGCATTGACCTAGGGCTGGGCGACATACCGGTTCAACCAGTATGTCGGTATACCGGTTCAACCAGTATACCGGTTTCAAACGGTATGAATTTTTCATCTACCTGCATAGCCTTAACAACTGTTGTCGTTCTTCGGCAGGCAGCAGAATTTATTGTTCACCGCTCACGGTCGGAGCTACTTCTCTTACGCGTCATGGTTATAACTTTAGACGTGGTTATAACTTAAGCAATTAATAACCATTTAACCATTTAAACTTCCGCCTTCCTTATTTTTGTAGAAATAGAGCGCCGGTCAGAGGTAATAACTACTACTAGAGTATGAGTTAATCAGAAAGACACCAGGGTTGTACGACGGTAAAAGCTATGTAATTGGTCAACCTTTAAATGGAGAAGCGTGTGGATTTTTCTCTATAAAAATTACTTATACAAATTTACTGTTTCACTTTAACTCTATAAATCGTCTCTCCCAGAGCTCAGGCGTTTCCCTCTGTACCTCAGAATAAGTTTGCAGTACTCCAACGCCGTCCGTGGGCATCCTCTCTTTTCCAGGAACATCATGTGCTTATAAAGAGCCAGATAAAATGCCCTGCAAACAGAGATGATTGAATCATTCAATTGCTGAGTCCTTCAAACACAATTTGAGTCATAAACAATATTCTAAAGTCCAACGGATGCTTCACAAAAGCAAAAAAAAGAGGAAAAGCCATTACCAACCTGTTCTCTGTACGCAGGTAATCAAGTCTGCTGGTACCTGATGTCAGACTGAATAAGGGATGACAGGCGCACTCAAAGCTGTACAAGGCCCTCTCTGTAAGAAAAAAATTAAATCCACAATTTAATCATATTCACAACAAAAATAATAATAATAATAATAACAACAACAATTACATTTTCATTGAAGCATCAGCAAACTGGGTGTAGCACAATGTGCATCAGTACTGAACACAGCTGTACAGCGTGGCAGTTATGTTATTTCACATCCCAAAGACCAGGAGGAAGCAACCGTTTTACTTCTGATGTTAAATTTCAACTGATGTTGTGTAACAAATAATATGAATAAATATAATATTGCGCTTTACCTGGAGCAGGAACTTTTTCAGATAATTCCTCTGTTTACTTTAAGAATGCTGGTTCACACTAATTTATACATAGTGCATGTAAACAAAGCCTGACAACTTTGATTATAATTACTCAAGGAATTTGGTCACTTATGATATTGCTTTTAAACTAACAAGACAAAAGAAGTAAAAACATCATTAGGGCTGGGCAAAGTTGACATTTTTTTAACTGATTAATCGCATTATTCTTCTGCGATTAACAGCGATTAATCGCATTATGCGCAAAATTCAATAATGAATGAAAAACTAGTGTATTGCACGCTTTTATTTTAAAGTAATGTTATCAGAACAATATAACAGGCACTATCCGAGCAACAGCAAGTTAACATACAGTATATACATCTGTTTTATTTATTTTTCATGAACAGGTACCAGAAGAAACATCTTGTCTTTTATCAGGGAACAACATGAACAGTCGGTTCAGTAGTAAGGGTCCCTGTTAGGGACAAGCGACTCCTTCTTTTCAGTTTGTTGCTTACCTTAAAGATGTATGTTAAAGACCAGCAATTGATTAACTTTATATATTACTATAATTACAATGCATTTATAACAAGAATATCAAAACATTTCGACTCTGTTGTAAAATACCTAAAATTGTAAGGGCTAAGGAAAAACGTTTTTAATGCACTTAACAAAACAGATCCAAGCTGCATCCATGTTGGGATAATTAAGTGATTAATTAACAAATATACTGTTTGTGTCTGGTCCTCTTAGCCATGGTTAAAAACAAACCTGGACATGGAAAGCCTAATTATGTCTAAAGAGAGACTGTCATTTTATGTCGAAAATTTAGAGTCGCGCATAACATTTTTGCCAGAAGGAGCAAAAACAAATTGGTTTAGGTTTAGTATTGGATCATAGCTTAAAATGTAGCTAAATCAGTTGCTCTTAAACATATTCTGCTTTATATTTTGGCATCTGGGTCGTTGCTACGATCCAAACACATTTACAGCCTTTGGCTTAGAACTGATGTGGTTTACAGAAGGAATGCATGATCCTCACCAATGAGGTCCCTGGCCATCTCCTGATCCTCCTGTATGCGGCAAACATCAGAGAGCTGCAGCAAGGAATCAATATGGTAGGGGTTAAGCTGAAGCAATGCCTGGAGAGAAAAAGAGAAGACAACAGAATACAAAAAATGCTTTTAACAGGAGAAGAAAACATGGGTCATGAGAGATGTGGACAGCTCACTTTTAAACTCAGTGAATGGACATTTTAATTTTTCCAACCACAGCGCTCATTGGGACTAAACTAACTTCTCTTCAAAAGTTTTAGGTACACACAACAGTCTGATACGACTTTGAACAAGGTTGTTTTAACTGCAGTTGTTGATTTTATGTACTGATGGTGATTCAACCAGTTTGGTTCATGCTGATTCAAGAGTTGAAAAGCTTAGAATAAATAACATTGTTAGTGCAATGTTTAATGACCATTCCTGCTACCCTATAACATTTACACTGATTATTGTATGCACCCCTGGCAACATCAATACACTGACACCAAAGACAGAGTGTAATGTGTCTTACCACAATGTTGTTGGGATCCATGGACTCGACAGCATCCAGGAACTTGAACTGTACTTGTTGGTACTGCCGGCCGTGCTCAAAGGTGAAGTACTGAATGCCTTCCTTTGACTGCAGTAGGGTCATCGAGATTCCTTTGAAGGCATTAAATAGAGTTAAGAACAACAACACAAAGAAAGACACATGGGTGGTATGTAGTGAATATATATGTAAGTCACACTAATGGAATTGAAGAAGCAAGAGTACATTGCAGATGAGTTTTTGAAAATGATATAGTGTAAAAAATAAATTTAAAAAAGTCTCTTATTTAGTGAATTAATATCGGGACCACAAAGCTAACAGTATATTCATTTTTAAACAACACAAAGAGAGAAAAGCAGTAGTCAAGTGGGATAAAAACAATATATTCATGTATCTTTCTATTGTATTATTCTATAGTTTATAGACAGCTCAACAAAGAGGACTGTCATTAAACTTGACAAACAACAAAACATCAGTTTCAGCCTGAAATGATACATTTAAAAAAGCAACAAAATACATTTCAGAGGACTAGAAGGAAAAGCCTACCTGGGCGGCTGAAACGAGGCCAGCTGTCCTTAGGATTTGTCATCCAGGTGCTACGGTGAAACTGTCTGTTTCTCTGTCGAGATCTGTCAAAAAGAACACACAAAATAAGCAAATGAAAATACTGCATACATACAGACGACATGGGCCATTTCAATCCAAACAGCCTCACAAACCTTTTCACTACTCTTTTTACCTTTGATCCCCCTGAACAGCTCGAGCCCCAAAATATCTCTTCAGCTCCGTCTCTGGGTTGAGGTTCCTAATGAATTGACACAAACATTAAAATCTTGACAGGCTAAGCGATGACATGGGCCAGTTGAGGAAACACATTCCAAGATAAAGCATAGCGGTTGTTTGATTTAGATATTTTAGATGTGGTGGTCCATGTCTGCGCTTGTCTCTACTGACAAATGCAAAAACATCAAGTCATAATTCGAATGAAAATGCAGTGTGATTTTCAAGAAGCAACATTGACAAATTGACTGGTAACTCTACTGAACAAAGGGTTTATGAAAGGCTAGATTAAGTAAGTGACCATACCAGTGGGGCACCATATCCAAGCTCCATAGTTTTGGCCATTTTAAGGCTATCAACTTTTACATTTTAATTAGGAATAGGAATAATCCCTTATTAGTCCCACAGTGGGGAAATGCATTCTCTGCATTTTACCCATCCATAGTATTGTGAAAGGAGCAGTGTAAGGCGCCGGGGGAGCAACTGGGGGTTCAGTGTCTTGCTCAGGGTCACTTCGACATGCGAACTATGGGGAAACTGGGGATCGAACCGGCTACCTTGTGGAGCAGGACGACCACTTAACCCCATGAGCTACAGCCGCTCCAATTATATGGTGGAAGTTACATGAAAAGGACATATCATTGATAAAATTATTTTCGGGACACTATCAATGACGATGTGCAGTGACAAGTGAGACAACTGGCTTGCTCTGTATCAGCATGGTTGCATCACTGAAAACATCACATGACTTCTATCAACACAGGGGATTTGCTTTCGACAGCTAATTGAAATAGCTTGCTCTGAAGTCACCGGATGTGTGGCCATATTTCTAGGAGTTTTAACCTTTTGCAATTCTGTATTGATTCAATGCATCCCTGAGACAGACAGCCTCCAACTAGTTAGTTTTTCTTGCGTGAGCAAAGCACCACCACATGGTCGCAATAAGGAATCACAGAAATGTGCATAATAGAAAGTGAGGCTACTGAACTGAACACTGCCAAGTCATGTCAGCTGTGCACTGGTCAGGGGCATTTTTAGTACCACTACAAGTGAATATAAATATATTCAAATATAATTATGTTTATTTTGAACTAGCTTAAATGTATTAAACACAATAACAAATTTACTAATACAGTACAGTAGACATCAGAGTGTTGTGTGCATGTAAATGTACAGATTAATACTTCGGTTACAGGCCAAGCTAAGTCTGGGTGGTGAAAAACAATTAACAACGAAACGCAATCTGATCTGAATTTGTCTATTTTGTCTACATGAGAGATGTTGGTTTCCTCACCTGTGCTCCACATGTAGCACAGATCTTCTGTCGGAGCCGCTGCAATCCTCATTTTGTAAACTCAGAGCATTGGACTGCTCCAGATTTTGCAGCAATAAATCTATATTATCGTTTGGTACAGCCTCCTGAAGTAATTAAAAAAAGAAAAGAAAAAAGGGTTAGACAATGTTTAATTGGCGTTAGAAAGGTTAAAGAAGCTACAGTTCTGTATTTTTGGTGTTTAATGTATGGCTCTGAAGAGTGATTGTAAGACAGAGTAATTATCAGAACAATATTTTCATTACATGTTATGAGAGCAGAATCCCTATAAAATTACCTGTCCGTTTTCTGACGTCACTTTTGTCTTTTTCTTTTTCTTCTTCTTTTTAACTCTGTCTCCAGACAAAGACTGTTAAAGACAAGAGAGATTACAGTTTAATATATGGAAAGACGATCAGAATAATATTGTTGAAGTCAAATCTCGGGATCACCGAAGGACATCTTTCTTCTCGCTTTGCTTGATCTACCTTTGTAGAAGTTTCCTCTTGCTTTTTATCTGGTTCCTCTGTTTCTCTGATATCATTTTTTTCCGAGCCATTTGTTTTATTTCCATCTGGCTTTTCTGCCTCTTCGTCAGGTGAGATGTTCTCTGCTTCATTGTCTGCATCACCGATCTAGGAAAAATGTGGCATTTGCAAGAAAGTGTTGGGCAAAGCATTGCTAAAAGTCCATTAGAAACCCCAAAGCTACATGGAACATCGCAAAAAACTGTGTCCAACATCAAGACAAACCTTTTCCTGAAATCATGACATGGTTACAACAAGCCAATGCCAACCACTAAACATAGGCAATATTTGTGTGTTCAAGGTGACACACAATATTATCGCAATACGCAAACTCAATATTGCGAACCGCAGCTTACGGATGTTTTATAGCTTGAACAAATAGTAAGTGTAGAGTTCAAATGTAAGGTACACACACACACACACATTTAATAAGCTTACTGTTGTGATAAATAATAGACCTACAACCTGAGATGCTTTTGACACTTTGTCACAACTTTTAATATTAAAAATGAACTGAAACATGTATTTTACACAGTAAAAAAGTAATATTTCATTTCAGTTACGCTTTATGATTTTGACAGCAAAAGGTTGATCCAAAGTAAATCTTAGTTTGATATAATAACAAGGTGATGTATTGATTTACAGTGATCCTTTGCTTCAGAACCACAAAGAGACCAAATTAATGACAGATCAAATTGAATTTGTCTAAGTTTCACTCACTCACTCTTTCTACATTTTAATTCACGTGTTAACGTAACTACGTGATTATTATCAGAGGCAAGGCCTGTACGAATCCACAATCAACTTCACTTTACTAGCTAGTTAAGAACATTCACATCTGTCCACATCTGTCCAAAAAAAAGATAATTGTCTGAAACTTTAAACAGAGTTGCATCATGTGCATATTTGTTAGTCTCCATTTTGGTTGGATGGGATTTAAAGGTTGGGAAACATGCCTGTTGTACAGTATATTAGTCCCTTCTTGTCAGTGTTTTCTTCAGACTGCTTCTGATAAACATCTTGTTAATTTAGCGTTACTTCAACCTGAATATAATCTGTTTTAGTGTCAATGAGTCGAGAAACGAGCTAACGTTGACGAGACACGGCTAGCTTGATTAGCGAGGTTCATGAACGGAGGAGAAAACACACAGCAGCGTCACGGGAAAAGTAACATGTTTGGACAATTACACAGTCTCCTTACCAATTCATAAATGTTGCTGACGTTTTTCTGAGCCTTGTTTTTCTTTGCCTTTCGGCTGCTGTCTTTGCTATTAGACGGAGGAGAAACATTAGCCGAGTCCAGCTGCTCCTCCGAGCTGTCCCCCAAAGTTAGATCCCCGAGGTCCAAGGCCTCCTGGCCTCGCTGTTTACCTTTGAGCCTTCGCAGAGCCCGGGTCGACATTATTGTCCACTGCTTATAGGACACATACACGTAAGTAGCCGCAATCAAAGTAGTTACTGGTTAGCTAACAGACACAACAACCCAATGCAATAAGGGACAATTCCATTGGTTTCCCTTTATTCTTCTTCTTTTTCCTCCTCTAGATGTTTCAACCCTTCTGGGCGTGTTACTGCCCTCTACAGGATAGATGGAAATTGCAGCTACAACTATTTATTTTCCTCGACTTTCATGAAGCGTAGGTTCCAGTCACATTGATCATCATTGCAAATGTGCCAATGTTAGTTTGCGACTGTTTTTTCGGGGACAAAATATTAAATTAGCCATTAAGATAACAATAAAACAGATTTATCTGACAAATCAGAAAAGGAAAAGGCAGATAAAGACATTATTAGTGTCTGTGACAAGCAATATGTATAGTAGGAAATACACAACGCCAGCGATTGACTAAAACTGACATACACTTTTATTCATACGCATACAGTCCTGTATTCGTCTCTCAGTTGATGGTGCTCATTTATTTAAGTTGTGAGGGTGTTATAATTCTTCATTCTAAATGGGCTTTGATTTTGTTTCTCATGGAAATTGGCTCTAATGTTTTTCTTTTCTTTAAAAGTTAAACTATTTAAGTAGTTTGAAACAGCCTCAGTGTATGACTTGTGCTGTATGAAGTACCTTGTTTTGTCTCACTTTGCCTAAAACTCTAATGCAACTCATGCTGCTCCAAATTAACTCAATCTATTTGTTGTTTTCTAATGCAGCAGGAGGTGGCAGTATTAACCAGAGTAAAACACTGTATTGTCTTGATACCTAAAACAAAAAAGTAAATGAAATAAGAACACTGATTTCATACAAGAAACTACAGAATTATTACTTTAAAGTATTTGTTAGAAACATACACATACAATAATAATACTGTAAATCCAATAAGTGCTGTATATTGATGGTGTGTCTCACATGTTACAGCCCCACAAACAAAAATGGGGAAGTATCATTGCACATCTGTGGTATCCACACAGACTACAGCTGCTGAACAGATCATCTGTGACCAACAAAAACAAATTCTACATTAAAACAGAAATTAATGAATAAACATGCAGAACTTGTCTAACAACCAACCATATAAATTAATCACACATTCTATCATAAACCAACAAAGAGAAAAGAAACAATTGAGGTGAGAAAGGGAATTCCTGATGTATTGAAATTTAGTGTGTTTGCGAAAGGGGGAAGTTGCAAATGTCCTTTCTTAAAATAACAATCTAAGGGAAACTTGTAAACTGAGACATATGAAAGTACAAAACCAGGACAGATCATGATCCAAGGCACATGAGGCATTTATTTATAAGACATCAAAATACGGACAGCAAAATAATGATAAATGCCTAATATAATCACCCTGATACAGCCAAAACCCAATATGTCAATTTAATCCAAACAAACATCGCTATGTTGTGCTTTCAGGATTGTGATAAATTGACCTCAAGAAATACACAAATACCCAGGGGTTAGGAACAGAGTACATATTACAATATATTGTTAGATCTATGCATGGTAACACAATACAGTGGATGCAACACAACTTAATATGAATGCTGGTGGTGAGCACAGTAAACAGGTATTGGTTTGCACTTTTAGAACAGCAGTACAATCACTTACAGTCTTGGTTACCACTTAGCAGCTATGGCATTTGCATTTTATTTATGTGGCAGGTTTTCTTTTTTGTTTCAAAAGTTAAATTCACTTCATCCATTCTCAAACATTGTCAATGTTCTCTCTCAAGGTACAGTATTTACAGTAAGAAAGCATGGACCCAACATGTAGTCCAGTCACTAGCTTCACTTGACTTCAGAAAACTAATTGTTTGTCGAGAAAGAGATACTCTTGTGATGCCCCACTGTGACTGGTTTTGATAGATTTAATTGTACCAAGCTCCCATGCAGACAGTGGAAATGGTACAGAGGATGGGGCAATGAACTGGTTAGTTATTCGCCAACAGGGATGGGGTTGTCATAGGCGGCTCCCTCAAGGTCATCTACCCGTTTCCTGCGTGTCTCAGGAGGAGGTCTTGGTGGTGGATTCTGGGGAGGATTCTTAACGGTGTCCGTTGCCTCTCGGCTGATCTCCTTCCTTGGAAGAATGGGCTCCCAGTGTTCACCTCGGATAGCGGCCTATAACCAAGCAGATGACATAGAAAACAAGACAGTAAGATCAAGTTAAGCATGTCTGAAACCTATTGTTCAAATCCCAACAACAGTAATGGGAGGATACAAAACAGTGACCCTTATCCTGTACACTCATAGTTGTATGCATAATTATATTAAGATAAACTGTACAGTGTGTGCCACACTTTATGACTTCGGTTACCTCATCTAGGACTTTTGAAGAATTCAGGCACACCCCTGACGGGTCAGATTTCATAATAAGAGGGCCATGTCTCAACCGAGGAAGCAGTAATGAAACAATCTCTTCCTTGTTGCCATTTCCTTGTTTCAGTTAACTGGCTACTTCCTGCCTCATCTAACAACTTTATCAAATGTTACCTGCTATTAGAGATTCATGTGGTAAAAGCTGAAAACTTACCACAAGGTAGATAATGCTGGAAATGCCGAGGCAGACACATCCGAGGACAGTTGCAAGCATGAAACCTCCAGGTACACAGATTCTAAGAAAGACAGACAAAAGACCATAAAGACAAGTAGTTTGTCTATTGTTGGGCTGTGAATGAGAGGAATGCAGTCCAGCAAAGGAAAGTGGCTGTCATCATCAACTCACGCAGCATGTAAAAATGCTCTGACATAGTAGTTCCTTGTCAATGGCCCAAAGGATTTCACACATATAGTGAAGCAGTACTGGCCTCTGAGGGGAAACAAGAGACAGGACCAAGCAATACGCTTTACTAGCAATAATAACAGAACTTGTCCATTAAAATATGTATACATATAAAAAAAATGATTATAGGAAAAATACATCACTTACGTTCTCCCCACACTTGTGCCTTTGGCCCTCTTGCTTCTGGGATACTCCAGTAGACACACAAACGCCCCAGCAGCACTAGTTATCTGTCAAGGCTGTTTCCTCTCACAAGGTTCACTCGTCACATAATAACTATGACAAGACCTCAAAGCTCATTTAAATGAACATCTGTGGCCGTGAGAAGGTTCAGTGATATTCAGAATGATGGAGGGCCTTATTGTTTTGGATATAAAGGAAATAGTAGAATGGAGGAATATGGTAAAAAATGCCAGATGAAAAAGAGTTTTCAGAAATGAAAAACTATATTGATTAATGTACCCAAATGGAGGCAACCCTATTTGAGACATACTGGTTCAATATGTGCAAAAAGTAAATATTGGTAGTGGCTTTAATTTACTATTTCACTGAGACGACTTGAGCGTTCAACACTACTTTCAATTAAACTCATTCATCTTGGTTAAAGTATAAAGGATACACAGCATAAGCAGCAAACTGCCAGCCTCTAAACTGTCCAGCCACCCCGACAATGCCTCCAGTGAGAAGAACTGAATGAAGGAAGAAGGAAGTTAAAATTAAAACGTATTACAATCATACCTTTAATGAATCCACTAAAATGGAAAAGCCTATGTTAAATTATGCAACGCTTTGACTTAGAAAAGCATTTTTATTTGTTATCAAAAGACTTGAATTTACAGATGCTTGATGATAATGATAATGATTGCTGTGACATACATATATATATATATATATATATATATATATATATATATATATATATATATATATATATATATATACAAAAAAAAGATGTAGCATAATTTGGTCTATTTGGTCGAGGAACTAATGAAGGCAGTTAAAATACATAATTTCCTGTGAAAATATTCTATTTGATCAAAATTGTTTATGTAAGTTAACACACACTACTTACTATGAAACTCACTTTTCTTCAACCCTAACAAAATGTTTGTATACTTACTGAGTCCTGAGGCCAGAGCCTGCTCATTGGCCCACATCGCCCACTCGATTTTCCCCATTGCGTTTACTCAGTAGCCTCTCTGCAAGTGTCTGGAGCTCACGAGGAAGCGACTCACAGCTCTGATAGCTTCTACAAGGAAGAAGAAGTATTTACGTGAAGTGAGGTGTGCGTGTGCGTGTGTGTGTGTGTGTGTGTGTGTGTGTGTGTGTGTGTGTGTACGTGTACGTGCAGGCTGGGAGGCGTAGCGTACGTGAGCCGATCCCCATTTCAGTGGAGGAGTCCAGTGGAGGGAGAGGCTCACCAAACTTACCGAGCAGGTAAAATAACTAGAACACGGGCAGTTTAGAACGTAAATTCATATGCAACTCATGCTAATTGTTGTCCGTTTTAGTCATTAGGTATAACGTTTATAAACACAACTATAGAAAGACGTTTGATTTTTGCCATTAATAAAAAAATTATCTCATGGTTTTATAATAGATAGATACTGTAACGTCCACTCTAGGTACGACTCACTCTTTAACTTGCAGGTTTATTCCCAGGAACTCACAGTAGTGCTGACAAGGTACTTCGCTAACAGTTGCTAACCTGAACAGCTAACAAGCTCTCGTTGCTTAACTCACACTCGACATAACAACACACACACCGTCACTCTGCCGGTAGCAAAAAATGCTAAGTATATATATTGTATATGAAGTGTATATAAAGTATATACAGTGAAATAGAAGTATGTACAATGACCAACTAAACGACAAAAGGGTTATTGATATTGATTAAATTGAAGGAGGATCTGCCAAGAGGTGATTTATTATAAAGTCTCATTGCGGTTGGCAGGAATGTTCTCCTGTATCAGTCCTTGTGACAGTGGAGCTGAATCAGTCTGTTGGACAAAGTGCTCCCCTGTCCCTGCAGTAGGTGGTGGAGAGGGTGGTCCGGGTTATCCAATATGGACAATAATGTCTTCAGTGTCCCCCTCTCCACCACCTGTTCCGGACAGTCCAGTTTGCAGCCAATGATAGCGCCTCTTCACCAGTTTACTGAGTCTGTTGGTGTCTCCGGCTCCAAGGCTGCTCCCCCAGCAGACTACGGAGAAGTACAGCGCACTGGCCACAATAATAATTTACTCATAAGTGATTTTTAAAAGGAATTTTTTTCCCTTCTGTCATTCTGAAAAGTTCTGCTTTTAACAAGACGTATTTTCATTTTATTTCCCTCCATTTGCATCTGTCCCTGACAACAATATCTGACAAAAACTTTATTTTGGAAATCTCAAAAGACAAAACAAGAGACAGCTATATTGACTAAAATATATTTTAATTAATGTTACAGAATACAATTGACAACTGTACTGTAGGCCTAAAATTATGTTTTCGCAAGATGAAAATGAAAACATAATTAAAGAGAGATACATTTAAATTCTCGTAGGCACAAGCATGTACTCAGATGCAGTACTGAACTGCATTCATGGTTCAGTGTGTTGCTCAAGAGCACACAGGCAGTACCCTTGAGCAATGCCAGCGTGTCCATGTCTTTACTACTGCAGGGCATCACACAGTTTTCTTAGGCAACCCATCAGATCCGAGTAGATGCTGAGAGGGATCCTCCACAACACAGGGGCCTGGTCCAACCTTGAACAAAAAACAAGAAAAGATCATTATACAATATAATTCATCTTCAGTAAGTTTGTTTCTGTGTTAACATGTACAAATGCACTTCATAAGCTTAAACCTGAATAAAAGGTAAAATAGTGAATAAACTCTTTAATGTCACATCAGTGAAATAGAGGAACTACGGTTTGTCACAATATGTGCCACAATCTTCAACTGAAGTAGTGCAACACAATATTTACGTAAGAGACACAACTTTCTGCTTCATATTGTGCAGCCTTAAGATAGACACACCAAGACATTTAAAACCAAAGCAGATGACATTGAGTTTCAGGTGTTGTTGATAAAGTAAACTGATAAAAGAACTGAGCTACAGAGTGATGACATATGTGTGTATGTGTGTACCTTAGTACTAATAACGTAGCTTATTCCCTTTGGCAAAGGCTCTAGACCAATACTCCGTCTCAGGTCCTCCGACAGAGCCACATGATTAACTGAAAGACCCTTTACAAACCTGCAGAGAAGAAATAAACATTCAATGACTCATTTCAAAGAGACTGAAGCGAACACACCTTAATAAACAGCATATTTGGAGACAAAAAATACTAGGCGTGTTGTTTGTCAGCAATATTTTGAAGCGATTATGTAGTATTAACTGTCAACTCACTGTCCTCCATTGATCTCTGGGGGAAAGAAATGTTGAACTGCCTGAACAAACTCAGAAACATGCTGCTGTAGTGTGTAGATCACAGCGTTGGGTCCTGCGTCAAATGTGTAGGCCAACTAGAGGGGAACAAGGAGACTGCATCCGTCATATAAAGAGGGTGAAAACCACCTCACAAGTTTCACATCTTCATTAGACCCTAGATTTAGAGTTAATCTAGGGTTAGTAAATCTAGGTTTAAACTGGTTTATAATTAATCCGAGATGTGTTGCACATCTTAATTTTAACTCTGGATTAACTAGTTAAACTAGTTTAAACAAGGGTTAAAACAGGATTAGTTTATGTTGCCATGGAAACATTCCGTTACTGATACCGTTAGTTACCGTTCATAGCTACCACTACAGCAGCTATAGCTAATAAACTCTGTCACTCTAGCTAGATATTATGACACGTCAAAGAGGGTCAAACTGTTAAACATTTGAAAAGATGTTGCTGAGCGAGTTAATGGAGGAGTTTACCTCCAGCGACTAGGAGCTGGAGAAGTGGAGCACAGCAGCATTCCTCTCACTTCCATGCTTGATGGCTGGTCCAACCTTCCCCTTGAGGTTTATGACTCCTTTGTGAATCTATACCGCTGTGAAAACTCGCTGTTGTCATAAAATTCAATCGGGTTTAACCTATCTCTAATTTTCCTGCGAGGAACTCTTTCCTCTAACCCCATCCAGCGAAGATATGCAGCCATGTTGTCAATAAAACGGAGATAAATCTCCTCCAGGGGTGGTTTAAATATAACTGCTAATCCAGGTTTAGTCTAGGTTTAAAATAACTGGTGCAACAGATTTTATTTTAATCTAGATTTAAACGGAAATTAAACAGAGATTACCAAAGGATTAGATTTACCCAGGATTAATTAGAAACTAAGGTTAAACTAGGTTTAAAGTTTGGTGCAACTGGATTAAAAGACAAACCTGGTTTAAACCTAGTTTAAGAGTTAATCCTTGTTGGTGCAACCCAGCCATAGACACTGCAACAGACAAATGTATATGTGTTTGCTCTTTAACTACAAATGATGTACTGCACTGATATTTCCCATGCCATTTTAAATTGATTATAATTTTCAAAGCTCCACTTTTCCATTTAACATTAATTGTTTTTCTTTCTTTCTTGTTGTGTAATAAAGCATTAAGTAAATACACAGCTGTCCAACACTGTACCAAGTGGTGTACAACATCAATATGGTTCTGCTCTCTCAGAAAGTTGCTCACCCTTGTCTCCCCGTAGTGTCGGTTGTACCGATGCACCAACTGGATAACCTGTTGAGACACACTGCTGAGGTAGAAGATAGGTGGGTATGTGTCAAGGCAGGTTGCATGGAACTGGTTACTGTCCTTCATGGTTAGTTCGGCAAATGCAGCAAAGTCCTTCCTTTGCACGGCTTCAATCATCTCTGCCATCCGGTCTGGGACGACAGACTCGGCTCGGTGCTACACACACAGAAAAGATCAACATAGACTCTCTTGTGAGTAACAATGCATTAGCTTTGAATACACTGTAAATGAAAATAATCTCCACTTTTAACAGATTGACAGTAATTTTAGTACACTGAATAATGTAAGTTAATGCGAGTACCTTTAAGAGACGGCTTGTTTGTACACTGGTTTGCATCCCAGAGGTGCTGCCCACTGGCTTCCTCTCAGCACTGGCCTAAGAGAAAAGCATTAAGTACATGTGATATAACTTGTTTGCTATTTTCAACTTGAGTGTACATTTTGTGTACTGGTAAAGACACTTACAATACATGTTGCACAAAATTCTGTCATTTATAAAAGTTAAAAATAGCATGTGACTTTCACAATAGAGCCAAAAGTGCCAAGACATAAGTGACTCACATAATTCTGTCAGTCTCTCTCTCAAACACACACACAAGCTGACCTACCACTAATACAAGGACTCTGAGCTCAGGCCAATGAGTCTCTGGTGCCACCTGCTGGGCTAGACTGTCCTTGCCATCGTCTTTCTGTCCCATGATCCACTGGACAAACCCTCCATACATACTGCGGCATGCGCTCCCGGAGCCTTGCCGAGCAATCCCAGACAACTCCCCCTCCACGCCAAACACCCGGGCAAGAGTGTAAACTGCAACACAATAATAAAAAATGGAGCAGAGGAGACAAGGTAAAATGGAAATGTATCAAATATGAGATAGACATGGTATATTGAATAATGGGCACAGACAGGAAACATAGTTATTATTCTAAGATGAAAACCAGCAGTTGAGTGTTCAATAAAATTAGTGTTCTCGTGTCACACACTCACCCAGACAAGCGAATCCAGCAGCAGAGGAGGCGAGCCCGGCAGCAGTGGGGAAGTTGTTAACAGAGCAGATGTGGACTTTCTGAGAGAAACCCATTGAATCCAAAGCAGGGTCCCCGTCATTACGTCTCTTCCTTGCAAGTCGTCGAACTAAATACAGAACACAGAAAAAGCACATGGTGGCCTGAACTCTCAAATCAGAGAAGACAAAAACTCTGAGTTAATGAAGAACTAAAACAGACAGGACTCACTCTCTCTTAGACAGGACTGTAGGCGAGGATGGGTTATGTCCTCCTCTTTGCCATTTAGCCACATTCGATCTTCCTGAAATGACCTGCTGGTTGCAACTGTTGTGGTAGTTTTCAGCTGAACAAAAGGGGGAAGACAAGGCAGATTTATATGAAATTGCAGCTATCGTATCACTTAAACAAAGCCAGGTTAGAAAATGTAAGCCTCACAATCTACACATCATATAAGACACCATTTATGTAACCCATCGTGGCACAATTGAATGGCATGGTCAATATTTTCTATAATCTGAATCATGTATTTGTACTATCTTGTTATTTTTCCATTACATTTACAGCGACCATCGGATACAAATGTTGACACTATATTCTAAGACCAAACAAAGGTTACTACATAGTTTTTCCCAATGGGGTCACAATGCATGAAATATAACCAGTGTCTCTAATTATTGAATGACTGACCAGCCTCACTAAAACTATTGGTTCTCATAACCATGCTATGACAAGCAGATATCAATTAGCGTCTCTTTTCAAGATTTATTAATGGAGTCTTTATATGATGGCAGGAAAACAGACAGAACAGAAGCAACAACACTTTGAGAAGACTGACTGTTTTTGCTACAGACACAAGATTAATAGTCTGATGACTGCTGTTTACTTAAATACCTGGTCTTGATGCAACGTGACGCTCAACGACGAGTTAATGGGGAGAATTAATTCTTCATTTCGCTTCCCCCCTAGAAAATAAGTTGTTCACAAGTTGAAAGAATATTAATAATACATTTTATTTGTATAGCGCTTAAAAAAGGTACTCAAGGCGCTTTACATGGCAAAGACGAACAATAGAAGCAGCAATAAAACAAGAAAGGTGACAATAGTGAGCAATAAAATATGGATATGCTCGCCACTGAATCCACCCCTTTAATGCGCAGTATTCAGTGGGACACCATGCACAAGTTACCAGACCATAACACATGTATCATCCTTAAGGCAGCAATTATCAAGTTAGTTATCGTTGCTTCCTAAAGATACCTAGTTTAACGTTACCTATACAAGGATACACATACGTCGAGGAGATACTTACAGTATTTGATGACCGCTATGTTCACAGGAGCGGTGCATGTAACTGTGTTTGGTTTGTCCATACTATTCCCAGGCATTGCCCTTTATGTAAAACCGACGTTTGTATTGCTACAATTGTACCTGTATACTTTGAAGTACACTTTACCAGCTGCTCTCGAGTTCAGCAGCTTCAGTTAAGCTAACGCTGTACAACCTTACTATAGCGTTTCCTCGTTGTGTCCCCTGATTGGCTGGTCTTGAACATGTGGCTAATCCCGCGACCAATCAGAGTCGAGCCAGTTGTATTCCACAGTCGGAAGAGCCAATGAGAGATCATCTGACCACGGTCGTGCGAAAATGGGGCAAGGAGAGAGACCGTCCCACTCCAGTGTATGTCACAATGTTTTAGGAATGATATGAATTAGAAAGAAAAAAAAAACAATTTAACAGTCTATGGAAGGTAAATAATTATAAATTTCCAAAAAATCCAACTCTCCTTAAATATTGTAATTGTATATCAAAAGCAGTGGTAACAAGTTGTACTGACAGTGCAATTGTAATATAATTACACTTGAGTATTTTCATGAAGTACTACTTATTACTTAAATTCCACTACTAAAACCAACTGTGCAAGCATTTGATTGCAATACATTAATCTAAGCAGTACATGATTGCACTATTCAAATATGTTATATTGTGGATAATACGTTTACCTTTACTTTTTAGAATCAGAATCAGAATCAGAACCATTTATTGCCATGTATGTTTTCGCATACAAGGAATTTGTCATGGCGGGTGGTGGATAACATTGAACAACATTTAACAATAAATAAATGGGAGCATGTTTAATTTACAATTAAATCTACAATAGAATATACAATTAAAATAAAGTGCACAGACAAACAGATAGCAGTACTTTAAGGTGAAATGTAAGTGTAATGTGAAAGTGGCAAGTGTAATGGTAAAGTGGCAAGTATATTTAAATATGCATATGAAGGGATGTGCAGGGGAGTGACCGGTAGGAAATAAAGGATCTTGTGATGGAAGATTAATCTGAACACTCTTTCCACCAATGGTATAAGGGTAACTCCTTTTCTTGTAGAATTAGTAACGCTCTTATTCCACTTGGCAATGCAGGAACACAGAAGTGCAAGGAAATTATTAAAGTAAAAAGGGTCACTTAATTATAATGTTCATAAAAATGAATGCTTGTGAAGCTATGCTAACTCTAGCTAACTAATTAATGGTGATGCAACAGTAATGCAAATATGTCCTTTGGCTATTCGAGTGGCTTACTAAATGTTAATTGTGGACACAAAGCTTTGTGTTATTTAACTTGCAATGGAGCACTTGAAAAATGTATCATGTTTTCATTCATACTTTCTATGTTAAAAGTAGTTGGATACATTTAGCCACCTGTAAACTCTAGTTGATTCAGAAGAAATAGTCAGTCATCTATAAAAGAAACATCAAGTCAACCTTTTCTATGGTGGTGAAGATCATGTGTAATGATACTGCAAAGTGTTTCTTGTTATTGCATTGAACTTAGTCAGATAATTGTGTGCATTGACCAAAGGAACACAATCTGTGAAAAAAACAAAAGGGTTGGACTCTTTTTCATAAATTAACATTTTAAAAGTGGTTCAGTAGAAAAAGAAACATTTGAAATTAAGGCTTCTTTACATTTTTTATTTTGTTTAATGTAAACCTTTAACATACATGTCAGCAAAAAGAAAATATCAAAGTGTAACAATCAAAGTGAATGGGATGCTGGTCCTAAACGCAGAACAATGTTTTGTATTCACTGAACATTCTGGATAAAATAAGTGTGTTTTGTATTTTATCTAGCTTCTTGTGATTGAAGAACAGAAGTCAAACATGGTAAAAGTAAAATTAAAAAAAGAGTTACTGCAGAGAGGAACTAGAGGAGTCAAACGGTGTCATAAACTGTCAGGGGTACGACACAAGAAGAGCAAATTTGTAGCAACTTGATGAAAAAGAGATCATAAAAGAGCCCCTGTGAGTATTCTACCCCCCCCCCCCCCAACTCATATGCCACAATGTCAACTCCACTTTGTTCTTCCCTCCTGGTAATGCAGTTTCCAGAGACACACAGAACTTCATGTGGCATCCCAGGATTCAGCTAACAGGTCAAAGATGGTATCAAAGTCTCAGTGAAGCATATCCTCTCCAGATTTCTTGGCTTATTCCACAGTTCCCATTTAAAGTTAGTAATCCTCCTCATCATCGGAGTCCATCACCTTACGCCTGTTGAACTGACAAGTACAGAGCATAAGGATGTAAGGTGGACAAGTGACTGATAATGACTCAAACATAGGTGACAACTCAGTGGCACTTACTTTGACTGTTGTCTTCTTGTCTATTTGCTGACTGACTTTTTCTAGAATCTCGATCAAGCCCGAGTCAGAAATCTGACAAAAGAAAAAAATCAACTCATGACACTTCTGGCATGCGGAATAATATCAACATTAGTGCTTCAAGGATCAGAGCAGAGTTCATTTTCTCACCTTTCCTCCCAATGATCCCATACGAGCCATTTGAATGAGATAGTTTTCAACTGCATTGGCCTTTTCCGGCTTTACCAAAGCAAGATTGTTCACTGAAAAAGGAAAATGATTTTACCACCTTGTGTTCACATTTGAGTGCCATTTACAGATGTACATCACAAACTATTCATCACACAATATAGTTTCAAAGGAGCACTGGACTTTTTTCATGAATAGAAACCACTCTTAAGATGTGTTACAAACTTTACTATGATTTTTTTCTACAACATTTATAATACTGGCATGCCGGTAGTGACTTGGTTACATACAGTCGCAATTATGCTACTTAAAACAGGTTTTAAAACGCATGTTTCTCTCATCATTTGTAATATTTGCTGTTTTCTGTTTTTCACATTCTTAACATGCCAAATAAATACATCTCACTAAAATGGAAGGAGTCTCTGTCCGTCTGTTGTTCTATTTTCTCGATAACCGTTCATTCAATCGACTTCCCACTTGGCGGTGTATTGCTCTTGAGATCTATGTGACATTATAGTATTTATTAGTAGTGTGTTATGTATACACTGTGTAGTCTATTGAGAGGGGACTCCTATTAACTATTACACCGCCAAAGGCATGTTGGGTACATGTATTCTCCGTCAATGTTTGTGTGAGCTTTTGCGCCCAAATGCAGTGTCGGCTATAGCATTGCTAGTGGGGGCAACTATGTCATGGCAGGGGAAATGCTCAGTAGGCTAAATAAATCTCTTAACAAACTTACATCTAGCCCGGGCAGACTGGTCCAGAACTTGAGCCAATATAGAGTTCCTCATGTCGGTTTCTCTGTGAAAAAAGTAACATTACCACGTCACTGTTTGGGATAAAGGCTGAGACCAGTAAAAAGAAAACAGAAAAATGCTTGTAAACTGTCTGACCATCAGAACACTGGCTCAGTCCAACAACTACACAGACAGGTTAAATATGATAGTAAGTATTAACTTTGCTTTCAAATACACTCACCTAAAGGATTATTAGGAACACCATACTAATACTGTGTTTGACCCCCTTTCGCCTTCAGAACTGCCTTAATTCTACGTGGCATTGATTCAACAAGGTGCTGAAAGCATTCTTTAGAAATGTTGGCCCATATTGATAGGATAGCATCTTGCAGTTGATGGAGATTTGTGGGATGCACATCCAGGGCACGAAGCTCCCGTTCCACCACATCCCAAAGATGCTCTATTGGGTTGAGATCTGGTGACTGTGGGGGCCATTTTAGTACAGTGAACTCATTGTCATGTTCAAGAAACCAATTTGAAATGATTCGAGCTTTGTGACATGGTGCATTATCCTGCTGGAAGTAGCCATCAGAGGATGGGTACATGGTGGCCATAAAGGGATGGACATGGTCAGAAACAATGCTCAGGTAGGCCGTGGCATTTAAACGATGCCCAATTGGCACTAAGGGGCCTAAAGTGTGCCAAGAAAACATCCCCCACACCATTACACCACCACCACCAAACTGCACAGTGGTAACAAGGCACGATGGATCCATGTTCTCATTCTGTTTACGCCAAATTCTGACTACCATCTGAATGTCTCAACAGAAACCGAGACTCATCAGACCAGGCAACATTTTTCCAGTCTTCAACTGTCCAATTTTGGTGAGCTCTTGCAAATTGTAGCCTCTTTTTCCTATTTGTAGTGGAGATGAGTGGTACCCGGTGGGGTCTTCTGCTGTTGTAGCCCATCCGCCTCAAGGTTGTGCGTGTTGTGGCTTCACAAATGCTTTGCTGCATACCTCGGTTGTAACGAGTGGTTATTTCAGTCAAAGTTGCTCTTCTATATTGAGATTGTAATAGTAATCATCACAATAGTTTGTAGATAATTCAGTGCATATGTGCTCTTTAATTTACAAGTCCATGTATTTGACTAATAAAGACACCGTACTGTATATAAAGTAAAATGCATTTACTATATGTCTATGCTTTAAATCAATTACCACATTTTACCTTTGTTTGGCCTCCTCTCCTTGCTGCTGCTTATTTGAAGTATCCTGAAAGAAAAAGAAAAAGATGAAAAGAAAGCACTGTCACAAATACAGTAGGTTGTATCTCTGCATTCAGCTAACTGGGGGATATATAATAAGGAAACATATTTCATACCAGCTCAACATTCCGACAACTTTAGCAACGCCTCACAAATTATCGTAATAACTGTCAAAATGAGTTTCCACATGCTGTTTTATTATTTTATTAGTCAGAGCTGGTTAAACATTTTGAAATGTGAAAACAAACGTGTCAGCACCCCCTGGAGGGCAAACTAAGTAGTGGTGACACTGTTTATCAATCATTTCAAATAAGTCTTTAGCCTTTCTGTACAGCAATGTAGTGCACTTATGTGGTACAATCTACAATGATACCAATATATCTGTGATACAATAATATCTTACTAATTTCATCAATGGGTTTCTGCTGAGTAGTGTGTATATATTGTGTAAAGTTTAAGATTTTCACATATGATGCCACTATATCAATATTTAGTAAGTCAATATACACCGTTATTTATTAGGGTCACATAAGAAATTATGTACGTTGTACTATTAGTACATGTTTCAGTTTGTCATGTGGCTAAAGAGAAAAACACTGATGGTAATGACACGGTTTTGTCTTTTCACTTAACATAAATCTAACAGATAATCTAAGAAAATACTCAACTCCAACTAAGCTCACCAGTCTACTGTGTAATTGTGAATTTGGCCGCTCATAATAAATACATTTGACATAACATCATTGTCAGAGGGGTGTGCGATCTCTTGAAAAGCTAGCAGGGCCAGTGAGATGATGGTTATTACTGTGATTTATGTTACTTACTACTGACTTAGTCGCAGTTCATTTACACCGAGCATGGCTCTCATAAGTGGACTATATATATCCCCTGAGCGACAGTTCAATCATTCTAGTAGCTGGTTTCGCCACACTAACATAGCTATTAGCAGCACACTGAACGCAGGCTCTCCTCATAGCGCGGCGGCCACAAACACGCTTCCCAGCTCGCGTTTTGTCCTTACCCCGTGCTTTGCCTGTAGTTCCGCCATTCTTTGCCGCCTAATTGCTTCTAATTCGTCGTCTGCCATGGTTACTAATAGGGATATGGACCTAATAGACAGCAAAGGGACGAGATAACGTAAGAAAATATAACCTAAACTCCCAGCAGAGACAAGGCCCTACCCAGTTCAGGAGAGTGTAATCAAAGTCGAAAGCACCGAGCGAACACTCAGGCTAAAGCAATCGAGCGCAGCGTGAGGATCACGTAAGAAAGAGAGGCAGTGAGCTCTTACTGGACAGATTCATGAATAGTAGAAATATATATATATATATATATATATATATATATATATATATATATATATATATATATATACATAGTAAAATGTTCTGTTGAACACTTGCACAGCTTTTCTTTTCTTATTAAAATACACTTGCCACTTTTATTTTATAATATATACTTGTTCTAAAGTACTGTTATATGTTTGTTGTTTACCATATGTATATATTATTACACTATGTTTATTTTTTATTATATTTGTATTTGTATTTGCATTATTTTATTGTTTTATTCTATGTCTATGTTTATTGTTATGCACCTTTCAGTCAAAATCCTTGTATGTGCAACATACTTGGCCAATAAATTATTCTGATTCTGATTCTAATTCTAATTCTGATTCTGATTCTAAGTCTGATTCTAATTCTAATTCTAAATTCTGATTCAGATTCTAATTCTGATTCAGATTCTAATTCTAATTATGATTCTAATTCTGATTCAGATTCTAATTCTAATTCTGATTCTGATTTGAATTCTAATTCTAATTCTGATACTAATTCTGATACTGATTCTGATTCTAATTCTAATTCTGATTCTGATTCTAATTCTGATTCTAATTCTGATTCTGATTCTGATTGAGGATGGGATGGCCTCAAGTGTTACAGGAATTGACAAGGTTATGGCGGGGTCTTCTTTTTGAGAACAATGTACATGTAAGACTTTATTTAATGGTATTTGTTTCCCAGAATTTTTGTAATTTAGTATAAAATATTAAAGTACTGAGTTTTGGGGGGGAAAAACTCACTAGCATGTGGCTTTGCATGCATGTTGGCAAAAGACCAAAGAAAAAAATTGACCAAAAGAACCCAACTTTATTTATTAGGTTAATTAAACCAGTATATGCCTTAATAACATTAAAAGGCATTTCATATAAGGGTATCCTTATAAGTACAGTATATATAAGTAATGTGGTTTGTGTAATTGCAAAACAATATGTATGTATTACAGTATCGCATAATTATTCAAAGGGTAGAATCATTCAGATGGAGCATTGTGTCTTGTCAATGGGTTCAGCTGCATGACACTTGATTTCTAGCTCCCTCTGTACGTACTGTAGGAGAAACGACTCAGGAGCAGTGGGATATGGTACTTTTGGCCTGGGTCATTTATAGTGAAGACAATCTGCAACAAAACACCAACATGAAAGAGATCAACAATTAAGACATGATGATGATTGTTAACAGCATGATATGCCTATGCCGAGTTAAATGAGGGTACAAATTCACGAATCTAATTACAAAAATAGAGTAAGTTGAAGCCATAAGCAAGTAAAGCAGCGTTATAAGAATGGAAGATATAGATCATGTTGGCACATACCACGGTATGCCTTTCCTCACCTCAACATACGGGTAGAAGCCGGTCTCGCCCATATTCTCCCAGTACTGAGCAGTCTCAAAATGCAATCTATACACCCCGGAAGTAAACGTTTGTGTTGTGATGAGTCCAGGGCAACGTCCATCAGCATTAGTGATCCTTTTGAGACAAAATATGATTAAAGACATATGAATGGAAATCTACAATAGCTAGTGGCCAGATTCCTGTGACCATATTTTGGGACTATGTGAGAGGTGTTTTACTTATGACTGTTTTCCTCAGGTTTTTACCCAGTGGTTATCAAACTCCAGGCACTAGAGGAGAGGTCTTGTCGATAGAGACTGAGAGCTATGTCCGCACCAGGGACCCCCATTGCAGTGTTCAGCACATGGGTGGTCAAGGGGCTAGCAGGGCCTGTCATTGCTGTGAACTACAGAACAAGAGCTTCAGACTTTCAATCGATGTGCTTAAATCTGAAGAAATCACAATAGAGTACAACATATAAATTACACAATAATGTTTTGACAACTGGCAAACACATATTCATACGGGACTAGTTTTCTTAAAGTGGCATTGGTTTTGAATTATCTTTATTAATTTGTTCCAAATTTACAAGATGACAACACTTTAATCTTACATTTATATAGCCCAGCTCTTTCAAAGTTTTCAGACAATGTCAAAAACTAAGTTGAAATTTGACATACAAGTTTTTCTGATGTACACATGAATTTTAATGTGCTTTCTGCTAGCCAGGGAACCTCCCTGTATTTAAGCAATATGTGGGATTCAATTGGGAATTCTGCTTTAGAACACCACTGATAATAATGCTGATTTCTTTTTTTAATGCAGATTTATAGTTTGTCTTTCACCTATTTACAATTTTAAATAGTGAAAATACAAGTAGCAAATTGTACATGTAAGTTGTGAGTTATTATGTATAAAGGGTAATTGAATAACAGGACATGTAATTACCTTAACTAGATAGTTGTTAAAACTAATTATAACACCTGAATGAAACCTTTGATATAATATGTATATTCCAAATTTGATTCTTTTAAATCAAATGTTTTTTGGGGTAAAATGTATATTTCAATGACTGAATATCGACTGCTCCTTGTAGCCTCTCTCACTTCTCATACAATATATCCTCAGTCATGTTGTTGCTATAAATTGCAATATACGGTCCATACAACATTATGAATATAATTGTTTATTCTATTGAAGGAGATATTCTATTGTATTATATATCTATTAAAAGTGTTGTGCTTACCTTATTTCCAGGCAAAATATGACCCTTGAGTTGCTGCAGCCTGTACGTACTCATGTGTTCTGATGAATAATGGGTTAGTGGGTTTAACGAAAGAATATATAATTTCATGGTTTATTAAACAGCATCAGATGTTTGTCACATTTTCTTCTTGCAATTCTGCACACTGATCTATGGCGCATGACATTCAGTGCTCAAGTGCTTATCTTTCTGTCAACAGAAGACTGGTTGTGCAAGAGGTCCTTTTGTCACACTTTGAACTTCGTGAAATGGGTGAAAGGGCACTGCTCGGAGGCCGAGGCACATGCAGACGAGTTCATAATAATTTAGGTAAAAGGAACAATTTATTTCCATTTTCTGACACGTTTGACTTAATGAACCCTAAATACACCTACAACTTCCTGCTCGAAGTCTGTGATTTATTCTTGGAAAGTACTGCAGTAATTTCCTTTAACTCTCATGTATACATTTTTGATCCCAAGAAAACAATGTTTTTTTCAGTACAAACTTTGAGCATATCAGAAAAGTATCTGACATTTAAGCCATGATTAATGTATTAAGCTAAAATGTAACTATATCTTTTAGTTTTTCTGAGAAACATCTGTCAAAAAAGTCTGTGACTGAAGGTCCATTTACTAAGCTATTGCCAGAGCTTTCTATGATAATTCTTAGACTTTATCAGCAAATGGAACTTGCTCAGTTTAGGACAGTGTGTCATCAGTAATTTAAATAAATTGTTCTAAACAATTAACATTAATTATTCCAACTACATTTCCTGATTTGACAGTTTCTAGCAAGTTAGCATGTCCTATTTCCAGTTTGAATTCAATATTAACTGAGTAACCGCACCATTTGACCACATGAACATCTTAAACTGTGCACTCTTTTTCGCACAATCTTTTTTTACACCAACATATTTTTAAAGGGTCACATAAACCACGATTCTTTTCTCCCTGTGGCCCTAGTATATCAGTTATTAACGCCGTCTTTAGCTAAAATGGCTTTTCAGAGACACGGCTAGTGGTGGAGATACTTTATTCTAGGCCTGCGATCTAGCTCTCTGACTTCCGGCAAGCACAAGGATGTTTACAATTATCAGCTTTCCTCTGTTTGATATGGAGTATATTATTATATAATTTATACATTTCGGATTATTTCTACACTGTAAGTGATAAAGTTTTGAAGCAGTACTTTCAACATTTTATGATTTCTGATATGTATATTATTTCCAGTAGCTGTTTCTCTTTTTCCCTCCGTGTCTGTCTTGGTCTCCCAGAAAAAAACACCCACTCCCATGTACTGTATTTATACTCAATATGAAAATACCTTTACTACTGTGACAATGAGTATTTCCACTTGGCTAATCTGAATAATGCAAACAAAACAATGTAACACCATAGGAATAACATTATTGTTTTCTTTAAAAAAAAAACACATGAGAAGTCCTAAAGCAAGATTAAAATCAGACAGTTCAACAATTACAGTAAAGTTTACAATAATACACAATATTACACACTGACCGGGGCCTCTGCATATCTTAAAAGTGCCAAATCCATGTTGGAAGAGAGGAGTAACATTTCTCTAACACATTTAAAGTAGAGAAAATACATTTGTTTGAGAGAGTATAACTGATACTGATACTTACAAGCAGAAACCTGTTTCTCCTGAATGACCAGTGTTAGTATTCAATCTCTCACTAGCTGAATTCCTATATCTTAGAATACAATAAAGAGAAAAGGTGAGTTGAGCATCATCAAAATGCCCTGTAGAAAGATCATATTTAAGAATGTTTCGATTTCTTTTGCTTTCATAAGTCAAAATACTTTGAGATCCACCAAAGAGATTTCCATTTTACAGAACATGCACACACTATTCCAGTTATACCATCGTTCAGAAAATTATAATATTTAATTACGGTGTTAACGTGGTTTATAACTGCCCACGCGTCATTAATATTCCTGGTTCTATACTTTTTCTACAATATTTATTTCAAGATATAATAATTTTGTTCTTGCAGAAAATGGTGAAACAGCAGAAACACTGCATCACCTCTAGCAACATAAATTATTGATCTAAAATATTACTATATGTACAGTCTGATGCTGGCTTGTGCTGCCTGTTTCAGTAGAAGGCTATAAATGTGGACAAGATAAATTGGTAAGCTACTTACACAAGGTTTTAAATCAGAAATCCTTTTATCTCATTTGGATTCATTATGCAGTATTTGGATTAAGACTGGAATATTAGCGTTTTTGCAAACCCTCTTTCACAATTAAATGGGAACATCTCCTAATAATAATACAAAGTTAAATTCCACTATCATTCTTCCAGTTGTCCTTTATAATTACACTCTCACTCTCATTATTTTTAATCAGATGTGCATGTCCTTGGTTTGTATAAGTCACCTGTGTCAGTGTTGTAGTTTGACTTAAAAGTATGGTCACAGAAACCAGGCTGTTGTGATACAATGACATAAATATATTGTGTTATCTGATCATTTAAGTTTGACTTGGCGGTTTTTGTTCTCTTCCTCCATGTTTGGCACTTAATCCATCTTAGTCTTCTACGTCTTCTCATGTTGCTTCCTCATATTTCCTCCTCTAGGTCAGAGCTGTGGTTGCTCATCTGTAACAGACAGACAAATATGACGACAAGACATTTCTCTGAACTGCAAGCTTACAATTACTCAAGTGAAATTAAATGACTACACACCAGTGGAAGAACAATCCACTCAGCACTTTTATTATTATTATTACTTTTTTTATTTCAATGCGAAACTGAGTTTTCCTGTGTCTTATTGTTCTACATTGTATTTCTTTGCATCTACAAAATGACAGACATACTGCTTCAGACAAATCAACAAAATGGTGGCACCATTTAAACCTTTGTCATGAATCTCAATAATACCATAAACTAGCATCAACTAGTTGTAAGGACAACAAAAGCAAAAGGGATGGCCCTCGCTGATACACTTTTCAGTCATTCAGAACAAGTGCACACAGACTTCAGGTGCATTTACCGTGTGGTGGTCATCATTGGTCTCCCTCGGATCAGGTTTCTCTCTGTGGATTCGATGGCGGGAGCTGGGTGGAGAGAGGGAGGAGAGGGAGTGCTCTGGGCTGCTGGCAGACAGAGCGTACAGTGAGCCAGCTGGACTGTCCTCTCTCAGGGGAGACCCTACAGCACAGGAACAAACAGATGCATGCATGGAGTTTAGGTGAGGAGCTTAGGTTCTGTTTCCCATGGAGAAGATTTTTTTTTTTTTTCTGTGGTTCAAAGACAAAAAATGTCTGTGCGCATCCCACTGACTTTGTACTTTATGACAGGCAGGAAACAAGAGTGGGAGTGACAGGATGAAGGACAGATGAGGAGATTGCGAGGGGGACGCAAGAGGCAGCAGAGCTACATAGTGAGAGGCAGGGGAGTCAAGTAGAGCCTGTGATAAATTAATATGAATAATAGAGCCCAAGGTCAGTCAAAGAAGGTATGACAAACATATACATTGTGCTGAAGGAGCTCTTACAATTGCAGTAGCCAAGACACATTCTCTTTTTTTGACTTGCCGGCAGAGGTGGAATCCCTTGATACGACCATGTTCAAAATAACGCCGCAAAAGTGTCCTCTTAATTGCCCCTGTTGTAGATAAAACATGATAAAGATAAAATGCCCTCTAGGATGCCCCCTCCAGTGGAGAAAACATGATAACGTGCCATCTGGGTGCCCTTAAAATAGAGAAGACGTGAAGCTGTGCCATATAGGTTGCCCTACATGCTAGAAAACCTTTTCCCGCCCCTGCTTCCCAGACAGCCTAAGTCTGTCACTGGGGTTCCTCAAGTTGTTGAAATAATTAAATTACGACTGTGTAGAGTACAGATTATATAGTAATGACAAGATCATCCACCTCACCACCCACACACACAAACACGCACACAAGCAATGCCGGCGATCAGATGAGCAAATCGGTGTATCCAAGTTACTTTCAGAAAATGGCAGAGGGGTGCCAGTGAACCCACTTAAACCAACAGGACCAAAGTAAAGTCCTGCACAGATAGTGAGATCCCCAAAGAAAGCAGAGGGTTTGCAGCAACAATGCCGACACCAACATGAAATTACCACCAGTTTGGGTGTTTTACCACCGATTGGTGATTTTAAAACACCCAAACTGGTGGTAACTTCATGTTTACAATATATACATCAGAGTGGTATCACTCTTTGCCTCTAACTCTCATCAGAAAATCTAATTATTGTATTTCCCAAAATGTGAAAATAGTTTTGTGTGATTTGAAGCAAACTGCAAAAAAATGTTTGGGGATTTACACATGCAAAATATTGTCAGATATAATGTTGAAGAACAGTACAATATTTTACTATCCCTCGAGTTAACAACCTTTGATTTCAACCATATTGTCCAGATTTAGTTTAAACATAGAGGTTGAGGAAATATGTTCCTCACAGATATTGTGAAACATGAATCTCTGTTTGTGTTTGTGTGTAGCCAAATTTGAGGACAAGTACCTGCATTTTAAAAAGCTTGGAGAAAGAGGATTTGGATCAGTGTATGCTGGGAAAAGAAAAACTGTTAATTTACCCGTAAATGTTACGTATGTATTCTCACATCACACATAAACTCAGTGATCGCTGCCTGCACTAACCAACATACTGGTGATTCTGTACTGTAGGTAGCCATCAAACAAATCCCCAAAGTTGGTGTGAAGATTCGACCAATGTGAGTGATTTTATTGGATGTCTCAGCATCAACTGTTCAAACCATTGTTGACCTTTTTTTCCCCCTTTCTAGTTACTTTTTTGTTGATGAGGAAAACACAACCACATCCATTAAAACACTCATTTTGTTCTGTATATTGTTTCCTCCAGGTCTTAAATGGGAGGACACACATGGGCCACATTGAGGCGCTCCTCATGTTGAGAGCAGGAGGTTGATCGGCGCCTGTGCTATTAATAGACTGGTATGATCTGTACCATGCAGAAAGTCCTCCTGGTCACGGAGAGACCAGTGACCTGTGTGGACCTGTATACCTGGATAACAACAATGGTCCACTTAGAGAAGACCAGGCCAAGGTACTGAAGCTGAGTGGAGCATGTCTCCGAACATCATAAAGTAGCTGCTTTTTTAAAATGTATTTCACTAATATACTTATGACCATAACATACACAGAAATGGGAAGAGATGTGGCTACCTTGTGGTGAAAGAGAGCTAAAAACATATGTAGGAACACTTAAAATCACACCCTATGCAATTGTATTGTTGAATAGAAAAAGATTTGGAAATTGAGAACACAGAGAAATGGTTGGCTTGTATGCCTGAAACACCAGGGTTTTGATCGTTAGAATTTAACGATATTTACATTTTCTAACCAATTAGTTAACTGTAGCGATCCTTCTTAAAAGCCCAATAACATCCAGCTGAAGAGTGGATTGATTTAATGCTACAATATTGCCATTATAAATAATGTAAAACAATATGAAACAATTGTGTCAATAATGAACATGACCAGATTGATCTCAGTCCTATTTAGATTTTTAAAATTTTGTTTTTGAAGGAATAGCTTTGCTTTGTTATGTTTTATTTGAATTGTTATGGATGTCCATGGCAGACGCAGGGTTTGAGAAATATGGAGGTCCGAAAACTGAGCTAATACGGAGCTTTGGAGTCATGAGAATCTGGTTAGACGTTGCAATAAATGATCCACATAATAATCTGAAAATACAGAAAAGGCTAAAGTGATCTGAAAACATCAGAAAAATGTATGTTGACAATGTTTAATTTAAGTGTTCAAGTAGAGGCAAATTAACACAACTGCCCTCTTTCACCTTCTGTATTCAGTGGCAGACCTTTTCTCTGTGACTCCTCAATCGTCTCTCCTGCCAAATTCTATTAAAAATAATGACTACAATTATGTACACCTTCTTTATTTCATCTTCGTGTTTGAGTTCGGATTTGAATTATTGGTTTTGCAATAATATATTCATACAATAATACTATACTATTACAGTGTTATTATGCGAGGTGTTTGTGTTGTTAAATTGAGTCTATAGGTTCCACTGTATAAACCAAAAAACATCTATATTTCTGTGATAGTGACATAGTTTGAATTGGATCAGGTGAGCCTTTTTGTGTTGTTCAAACGTCCACAGGAGGGCAGCAGCAGCTCTTCCCTCCATGCACAATGATTTGCTTTTCTCAGTCCTTGATATTTGTCTGTTTTCTGAAGCTTTATCAGTCAGTTCCTTCAATCACACTGTTTGTTCAGCATGTTCAATAATGTGCTCACATCCATAAATCCAGACAACGCACTCCAGTATAGAAATCGTCCTTGCTTCAATTTATTTTGTTTTTTTATCGGTGACCAGAGGGAAATAATTGATTTGTCAGGTAAAATAGGAGTGGCTCTGGTGGTGCAGTACATTCCCATGTCTCAGTTTCCCCTGGGAAAACCGATCCTGAATCATTTTGATTGGGGTTGTGACTGGTGGAGCTAATCAAGCAAAAATCTGAAGGTGGCATATTGCCAGAGTCCACCTAAAATGTTTTTGATGTGCAAATTATTATCTATCAGTTGATCTCGCACATCCCTGCCTCCCCTGTCTTTGTAAATGAATGTCTCACCTTTGTGGTCATTCCTCTGTGTGTCCATTTTGTCAAGACTGTCGAGCAGTCCATCGATCTGTGTCTTTATCAGAGTCAGCTCCTTTTTAATCACCTGCAACTCCTCCATTCCCACTGCAGGGATGAAGACAGTAAGAATGTAAAGGACATGAGACAATTATTACACAACCTGAAAATCTCTTTAGGGATTAGTTAGACATATTGGTAAATGCATGTATTTGAAGATGGATACCAGACAGGTATCAACCGTCTTATCTAACTCTCTGCAAGAAAGCAAATAAGCAAATTCCTCAAAATATCTAACCATAACTGCTAATTAACGACTAAAATGTGACAATGAATGAAGAAAAGTGCATGCAAAGTAAACCAATTTGGGTATCTTATATCAAAAAAGTGCATGTTGGCATTTAACTTTGATCAGCATGTGCAGAATTGATTTTAGTTTCGGATTCGCAGGATTGAGGAGTCGTGCAGCTGATAATATAAATCGTTATATTCTGTAGATATTCTTCATTTCATTATTCTTATGTCTATTAGAGTTCAGGTTGTGCGAGGTCAGTTTAACAAATACTGTCTGTGAGAAGTTTCTGTGAGAAACGTTCCTCAAGGTTCCACGCTCTGCACTACAACACTCACACATGTTATCAGTATATTGACATTAGGGAAGCAGACTGGTCGTTGCACGTTCCAGCCCTGTGAGAAAATATGAGGACGCGATTCTCCTCCTCTTAGACAAGTTAGAGCCAATAGAAATGTTAGATGTTAGATGTTCATGACGGAAAACCGTGTATTAAAGAGCCGAACTTCCGGCTGTTCGGGGTGTTTTTGGACGGTCAACCTGTGTGTTGACTGGACGACTCCCTGCTTTTGCAACTGCAGCGCCTATTACTTTACTTGTGATCACTTAGTAAATACATTTAGAGAACGAGAGAAGTTGTTGAACTGAATTCTTCAGGAGGCTACACCAGGCATCCAATAATTAATACGCATTAACACAGCCGTGGTTTTGAATACAGCTAATGTTCTCCACTTCATCGTTTCTCTCTTCAAAGAAGCATCACAGAAAAAAGGGTTACAATTATTTTTTTTACTTCAATATCTAGAGATTGTGTGTTGTGACTTCAGTAAACACAGCATATTTTGTCTGTGGTGGCGTTGTACTGAAAGGATGAGAGGCAAAAGATCGAATGAGGTTTATACTCATCATTTCATTTTTCATGTAAAGAGGCATTCCCTTTCCCAGCGTTTTAGTCAAACAGTATGAATCTGCATCATCTAATGCAATTGTTTTGACTTCAGTCCATTCATATTACTCACACTTGGCTGTAGATGAACTAGTGGAGTGGGCTCTGGAACCTTTGGAGTGGGTTCTGTCTCGACTGCGTCTGTTCCCAGAGGAGGAGGAACGGGATCGCTTGGCCAGACTAGGTCCCAGTGGCAGAGGAGACAGGGAGGCCGGCACACGCTGGTAGTCATACACCCTAAAAGTTCAGTAGATACAATTTTGTCAACTTGTCTTTAGCTATGGGCATGCAGCCATTTTGCTGAATTAGTGGGAAGGTGTGCTGTAATTTTATGCAATCTAGGTGTTTGTCTAAGATCAGCAAGAAAGAGAGCCTGCTCACAAGACTAAAAGGGCTAAAAAATATTTTACTCAGACATGGCTCCTTGTGTTTAGGCATCACCTAAATATGGGAACTTTGGCTCTACTTAAATTAAAAAGAAAGGGTATTTTAGAAAAACATGTTTATGTTCCCTTAAAATATGTATCAAAACTTAACAGGCATTGTATTGGCACTAATGTTGAAATAATTCAAGCCCAGCCCAAAATCACACAAGAGGGGGATTACAGTACAAGCTGGAAAAAGAGATATGAAAGGGAATATGTGAGACTTATGAAAAGCATCTGTTCAAGCAATATGGATATGTATATTATTTAGTCTTTTACTTTATATCTGTTTCTGTCTCTGTTTCTTGCCTCCTCCCTGTGGACAGCTCCATGTCTCTAACTGTCACTGAATGTAATTGGTTCTGTCATGGCCAATCAATAGCTCGCTGCCAGGCTAGTAGTGCTGGTGACATGGGGAGTATCACAGTCACACTCTATAACGCTTACAGAAACCACACTGCGTGTTGTTTGTGCATGTGTGCTTGTGTGTGTTTCAGTAGAAATAGAGGTGATGTTGTGACTGAAGCAGAAAGTGATTTGACCGAAACGCTCATGCACACAACAACCACACTGCTGCAGGCTGAACACCAACCAACCGATCAGGAATGAGCAAAGCTGCAGGAAGTGTGAGAAGGCCAATCAAATCCATAGATGATTATGTTGCTGTTATGTTGTAGCAATGAGAGAGAGAGTTGGCTCAAAGAGCAATTAAAAATGATAGCCAGGGTGTTTACTGTGTTCACCAAACTAAAGAAAAAATACTTTAAAAAAAACATACTAAACTAGTACCACATCATTAAATGTAATGCCTTTTTCATGGTCATACCGCCGGTCAAATGATGACGTGGGACAATTGGGCCTGCAATTATTTATCAAACAGGAATTCATTGACATTTATATAATTATTTTCAGGACTTCTCAGTAGTTATAGTATTCAATTAGCATGGCTTGGGTCAAGATAAGTGGCAGAATATTGATGAATGCCTAAACCAATTAAAAAATTATGAATTAAGAAAAAAAATTGCTAAAATTGACACTTGCCCATTACGAGATGATGAGCTTCCCAGATACTGTAGTGAACAGTAGTGACAGTGTTTGCTTTAGGTCTGATGGTGTTAGCTGAAACGGCACAAAACATTATTGAACAGACTCCTGCACGCACAGTGTATAACGTCTCCTGACAGCCCACAACCACACAAAAAATGTTTTTAACTAATGTTAGTGTCTATGGCAGAAAAAAGAAAAAAAATTCAAGACAGTAGCAAATTAAATCCCCGACTTTCTTTCCTGATAGATCTGAACCGAGTGATTTTCAGACCTGCAGGTAGCAAAACCTTGATAATTCTGATCAACTCAATCTTGTCTCAATCTTGATATATCTGGAACAGTCTGAGTGCAGCCTAAATGGTTTCTGCAAAGCCATGAGAGTGAACAGCGCTCCTGCTGTTTGATGCCAGCCAACAACAGGAAGGCAAGCTGTCAGCTCCGAGGACTTGGAGTCGGACACTAATGTAGATTACTGATTGAGCTGATAGCCAGTTAGTTAGCCCGACCCCCTGACAAGTTTTCTCTATTTTTCTCTCTCACCTGTTATATTCTCCGAAGCCTCTCTACTTGATACTGAGATTTCTATGTTCTTCTCACATACACAGTATGCAAACAGACTCACACGCATCAAAATGTCACATATGGATGAAGTGTATTAGGCCACCATAAGTGTGTGAGATTAGAGGCTTTGAGCATTGTCCGTGCTGAGAGACACAGAGACCAAAGACTTATGGGAGTTTAAAGTCCTTTAAAGCAGTTTGCAGGAGCAGATAGACAATGTGTTGTTACACCGGCTTTGAAGTGTCATCTCAGAGAATGGAAGCTCAGACAATGTGAGTCTGTGGACGAGTGAGGATTACAGAAAAGTGTGTGTGTGTGTGTGTGTGAGAGAGAGGTGTTTGTCTCTATGGATTAGACACCACAAGGAAAGCAGCTTTGTCAGCTGAAGCTGTTATCTGTGTGTTGAAAGACACTTTTCTATCGTGTTTGCACAAGAGGACAGTGGACAAAAAAAAAGTAATTTCACTCTTTCCCACATAATGATGTTCTACAAAAGAAACAAAAAACACACACACACACATACACACAGAGGCATACACATGTGCACAAATACGCTTCCACACACAGCTGTCAATAGTGCTATACTCAACAGCATGGGGAATAATCATGCACTCTGTTTAAAACAAATTGAAAATCAGTGGTGAGTGTTCCCCCTGAGCATAGACGGCAAAATGCAGAGCAAGGCAAAACAAATGCAAAAAACTAAAACAAAGAAAAGATGACAGTTAATACTCGGAGCAACAGAGCAGCGATATGTGCGAGAAACGCTCTGGAATGAGGTGTGTGTGTGTGTGTGTGTGTGTGTGTGTGTGTGTGTGTGTGTGTGTGTGTGTGTGTGTGTGTATTATGTGACTGCCTGCTTTTATTCAGATGTGCTGAGTAGAGTGTTTATGATTGAGGCCTGGGGGTGTAGGAAGGCCCCTGCACAATTTCTGTGGTGGACCAATAATACAGAGTTACTCATAATACAGAGTGTAGCTCAGTAACCAATGCACTTAACTGCACACTGCACAAGAGTGTGTTCTGCAGTAACATAAAAAGGTAAACGCACACTGCAAACTAACTGAGTTCATGACATGTCCCAAACAATATGCTCAGTTTGGTTGTTTTTATTGAATGGTTGTTGTCAATCTGTTCTGGCAGCTGGTAGGAACTGCAAATTTACTTTAACGGAATCTTAAGTGACCTGTTCATGTTTGGCAGTGATTTCAATTATGTTTTTGTCTCAATTCACAGACTATGAATGCCAGGGTCTTTGTAATAATATAGTGAATCAAAAGTGAAGGAGTTTAGCTTTCTTAGTCTTCCAATGAAGATTTTATTTTGGTTCCAGACTACTTCTTTCTTATGCCGTCAATTTGGTTTAAAGTGTAGACACTAAGAAATAAAAGCAGTTTTTCACTACACAGGGACACAGGTAAATGGTAAAAAAAAAATCTGGATGTACCAATAATGTTTCAACTTGAAGATTTTGCAATATAATAGTCATTAGCTTTCACTTTTATAAGGAACACTGTGAAATGAACAAAGAGATCATAAGATCATTTATATTGATAGAAAATACTAGTAACCGCTATGTCAATATACTATGTAAGCTACAACGGCTGTCACAATATCAGATTTTCACAACACAATGATTCACGATAATAATTTTATCGCAATATATATATAGATAAAGAAAAAAGAAAAAAAGAATAATGGCATCAAATTCATTGTCAACTTTGTCTAGTGTTAGTTGTGTTTCTTTTTTGGCAAGTGAATTACAAATGTAAGGAGGTAGAGGTGGAGTGAGTCTGTCATCATAACCATCATATGTGTGTTATTAATAAGAATTCAATATTTCAATGTCAATATCGGTATAATGTGATTTAGAGCTATGTGCTGCTATAAACTCTGAATGTATTGCCTTTAAAGTTTAAGGCAACATCTGTAATGTTACATGGATGCAGCTTAAGCAAACAATATGACTAAGTTTGCTAAACACAGAGTAATTTGAGATTCAGCTCGAGTTACGAATCACAAAAATTACAAATCACAAATCCACAAGAAAGTGTGCACTTGTGTGTCTGTGTGTAACGAGTGAGCTCCTGGCTGTTGAGTAGTAACTGGCAACATGGTAAGCAAAGACAGGATGACGGACGGCTGTGTGGCAGACAGTGACGGGGAGTGGAGACTATTGGAGACAGCAAGGATGAAAAATCCACTTTAGCCTCTTCCTTTAGCCTCCTGTGACACGCAGACAAGCAATAAGGTGTGTGAGCTGCCATGTGTGGCTTTCTGACGTTACCTGTCATTGTAGTCCTCGTGGTAGCTGTCATAGTCCAAGTCAAACTCAGATCTGCAAGTGGAGAAAGAGACGGGGGAGGTGGTTAGTAAAGTATTTGTCAAAAATACACCATGCGCTTTTACTGGGGCTATCAGAAACATTTCACTTAACAAACAGCAAGCTTCTTTGGTGTATCAGTGTGTAAATGTACGTGAGCCTCAACAGATTTATACGGTACAATCACTTCATCTGGAAAGAATGCAGTGTTCATGATCTCCAGCCAGCTAGAAAAAGACATGGATTTGTTTTGCTGCAGCATCCAAGATAGAAAATCCATAGAAATTGTCTGGTGTGCCAACTGTACCACCCACTGAACATCTCATCTGATGTGTGCGCTTGGTGAGGTGAGGCAAGCAGTGAGGCAGGTGAGTGATGTAACACGAGAGAACTGAAATGGACTGGAAGCTGAGTGTACCTGCATAACAGACCAGAGGAAGTGGAGGACAGAAAAGTGACACTAAGCCAGAGCGAGATCACATTCTGGTGTGTCAGACCTCAGCATTCCTCCCTAATCCGCACACAGAGTCCCTAATAATCCCTCTATGTTTTCTCCCTCCCTCTGTCTCTCTGACTGACTCACCCCCTCAATCTGTCTTTGCCATTCTTTCATTTCATACTTTCTCTTTGTTTGAACTGCATGATCTCACTCTTTCCATTTCTCTTTCATTTATTCTTGCACTTCAATTCAAGAGCTTGGCTTGCCAGATAAATCATTATGTGCATTGTAAAAACAAGATTTCTGTATACCGTTATTGCATTTAAGATTATTCAATCAGTACATCAAAACTGATTTAAACTCAGGTAGCAACCTTCTCACTTAATGTATTACCTCCGTAAAAACTGTAAACAGGAGTTTATGGTCTCAATCGCTAGTTTCAAGTCTTCTTCAATACAGTATGACGTTACTTTAGTAGATTATGGTCCAATTTAGAGTAAAATAGATAGCAAGAGTGCTTTAGTACGTGGCTATCTTATCATTGACAGGTCGCTACCACAGCATTGTCCGGTCTGGGAGTTGTCCGTGTTTTAGTTTTACAACTTTAACCTTTTTACAGTCAATTCAATGCAACTTATTTTGTATAGCCCAAAATCACAAATTTGCCTCAGACGGCTTTACAATCTATACACAAATACACATCCTCTGTCCCGGGACCTCACATTGGCACAGAAAAAACTCTCCCCAAAAAAACCTTTAACAGGGGTAAAAAGGGAAGAAACCTTCGGGAGAGCAACAGAGGAGGATCCCTCTCCCCGGGAAGGACAGAAGCAATAGATGCCATGTGTACAGAATGAACAACGTAACAGAGTTACAGCACATTCAATGCATATGACGAGAGTAGTAGGCATGATGAAAAAGTTACAGTGTGTTTTCAGTTCATAAAACTTAATTAAGCAGTCTATGCACAAACAGCTGACCTTTTGGCCACTTGGGGGCAGTGAAAACAAGTTGTGAACTCAACATTGATATATTATCACCTTTTAAGTTGATATGGTGAAGTTGTTACTAACACATCCAGCAGTTATAGAACATCATTCGTATTTAGTTGCAGACATGTTTCTGTTCACCTGAGCTGACCTGAGTGTCAGTCTAACACTCACTCTATTTAACTTCCTTTTGGTTTCTACCAAATCCTGAGGGAAATATTTGGCTTTTGAGCTGTGAAATATGTGTCTTTGGAGCTTTTTTTGTGCTGAAAACAGCAGGTGAGAGTGGTGGGAACCAGGAACGAAGACACCAAAGCTGTGGGCCAGAAAATCTAAACAATGAGCTAAAAGACACTAAATGCTCCATAGAGCTGAGGGGAACTACAGTTTGAGTAATAATTATCAATGAGTTAGTCACGAAGAGCGAGCCTTTCAAATTGTTAAAATATAGTTTTTTTTAGACGCTTTAGCATAAGCAAAATGTATTTAAAATGTATGTAATTTGCCACATTTGAGAGTGACTTGTTACCATATATTCACATCCAAGTGACAGCCCATGTTTAGATAATATATTGGTAAAAAATATTTTGGGAAAATAACAAACCCAAAGTCCTTGCCATCTGTTTATCTGTCACTCAGGGAGGCAGTG
>JBAMJR010000137.1:1260000-1425000 GCA_038501785.1 Myoxocephalus aenaeus
TCAGATACTTATACCAGATACTTATGTGTCGTATTTTGTCATTTAATCTGAAAAATCCAATGAATCTGTAATAATAATTTTCCATGGCTTTGGTGGTAAATATCTTACGAGACAGGCTGCATTTTCTTGTCAACATGGCCCAGAATCCAGAGTAAGATATGAGAAAAAAAACAAAACAAAGCAGAACAATCGAGAGACAACACATTGGAATACAATCCACATCTACACAGACAGACTGACAACAGCATGCAGTCAAGAATACATTTGATTACTGTGCGTAAAAACCAAGCAGTGGGATTTTTCTTCTTGCCCTGTCAAAAAATGAGAAAACTACATTTGTGTTCATGGATTGACAATGAGGGGAGCGACAGAGAGAGAGAGAGAGAGAGAGAGAGAGAGAGAAAGAGAAGAAAGGGATACCATGGGATGTTAAGGCTGAGTATGATCGAGATGAGAGCAAAGAAGCTTTGATGGGGAGGAGGGGAAGATGAAGGGAGGGCTGGCATCTCTCTCTCTCTCTCTCTCTCTCTCTCTCTCTGACACTTGAAGGACAGACAACTAATCTATTCCCTCTTTCCCCCTCATTTAATCACTGTCGCTGTTATTCTCTCCATTTTACTCACACACACAATTTCTTGTTTTTTGTAAAATGCACGAGTGATTCTTCAGATTTGCCTGCTTTTAACACACACATGCATATAAGCATTGTTACACAGATGATTACAACAACATAACTGAATAATATTTCATTAATTGTTTCATATCAAGTATATGTAATTTGTATGCCGCATTATACTTACAACAATTTTCTCTGGTTGGGGTTTTGCACACAAAGACATATACCGGTACTTTCAAACACATATGTGAGAGACGTTCTATACGGTTTACACTGTGTTGCTACAGTACACTATCCCTTAAAACCTGTTGAGCCCTAGGGTCCCCTGATCATGGGGAGAACATGCAAACGGGCCCACCGTGCAGCCTACCTCTGGTTCCATTGAAGACAACAATATTGCAAATCAATGAGCAAGCCTGCTTAATGGAAATATTGGATTTACTCAAATTTTTTTATGAAGTTCTTTGATTTTCACATTATTTGGTATTTATTGGTATGTTCTTTTAAAATCAATATTACATATATATTACAGTATAAAATTACCTAAACCCTTATAGACGATTTAATCCATATTGCTTACCTCTGCATACGCACGCGCACACACACACACACACACACACACACACACACACACACACACACACACACACACACACACAGCTTTTACAACTCGTCCTGAGGGAGAATTAACATTTGACAAAGAGCATCTTCATTATTTCCTGAGATTCTACTTAAACATGTAGCGATCACACACTCTGCTGCTTTAATCAATGATGTGTGCAGGCCAGTAGCCGATCAATAAGACATTGCCATGTAATCTGCTCCTTGACATTCATTACTGCTTTGCCCACTGGTTCGCATCATTTGGATGTACTGTATAATTGTGAAATGGTGATGTACAGCTACAGGCCAGAGCATGAGAGGTACGAGAGTAATGACAACTCCAGGAGCTCATAAAGTCATATCCTGCATGCATCAAGGTTAAATTATAGCCTGGGAGAAATGTATTCAGTCTGAGAAGTTGAGGGTTATTTTTCAGATTGCACTCATCTTTCCTCACTTTAGTTTAAGTAGCTCTGAATGGCTGACCCGCCCTTTAGGTTTGATTGCCGCCACATCAGAAAGAGGAGCAGAAGAGAAGTGCATTGACGGAGAGGAGCTGGGGAGTGCTGCTGCATCAATAAGGCACTGAACAGAGACTAGGACTACAGCTGGAGCATAACAGGCTGTACCTATCAGACAAAATACATGCATCAGGGAACAGGAGACTCAATAAAGAGTGTCTCAAAGGAGAATGATTTTTTCTTTCTTTGGCCCATTTGTCCATCACAATGCATCCCTTTTGTCCCCTCAGAGGTGAACTCATCAGTGGTAAACTAACACTCAAATGGCAGGACTTGCCAAAGCTCTCAAACAAGAGTGGATAAAGTGGAGAGGACAGGCAGGGTGATAAAGGGTGGAGTGGCGCGTTTGTTAAAGAGACAGGAGGATGGGGACAGAGAGAGGGATGAGTCAGATTCCCCTACAGCTGTCGGGGTGTGGACATTCCTGACTGATGCAGCCAGCTTGTAGGATCAGCCATGGCAGGGACAAAGTGGGGTGTAGCATGGTATGGTTACTGTTTGATTAGCCAAAGAATGTCAGAGTTGGAAATAATGAGAGAGTCTCATGAATCAGCCTCGGTTTTTAGCATTATTACAAGCAAACTGTGATGGAAAACTGATTGTTTGACCAAACCGATTCATACGAGAAAGCGTTTTTAAATGTTTTCCCATCAGGGTCGAAGACAGTGTCTTTACAGTCTGTAACCATTCAAACTTAATGCCACCATTTGCCGCTGGGCTTTGATCTCACAGCAACTGAAGAGGTTCAAAAGACTGAACAGAAGCTCTGCAACACTTAACACATAAAAGAAACATAACAGAAAGAAGAAACACTGATGTTGCAGATACAGTATGGAGGCGAGGCGCTCACTGTACTGACCCTGGACCGTCTAAACAAAAGATTAACATAATCTGCCTTTCAAATCAGGCGGTTTTACAGGTGTTTATTGTGAAAGCCCAACACGCTTTTATATTAATTACTCGTTTAGCACTCCAGCTTGCAGGACAGGATATGAATAAATGAATAATACCGTACATGTTTTGTAGTCACAAAGAAAACACTTTATATAATCCAGTCTGATCAGGTGCTACAATTGGCCTCAGATACAGGAATACAAAGCAAGTCTAAACATAATATCAAAGAGCCAAAAACTGCAACTTTAAATCACTAGAAGACATGCAGTATAATTTGTGTCTGTGTGTGTACTGCAGTGATTCCTGTACGAGTGTATACAGTATGTGGGTGTAGGTATGTCTGCGCACTATTAATATGTGCATATGTAGATAAGTGTGGGTTTAGCTCGATGTGCTATAGAGAAATGCACCCCTCAGTAGTGTCAACAATGTAGTCTAATCCTCCTAAGGGTTTGGAGTGGGATAAGACCAATTCTTCTGCATGACTTGAGATCATCTGCACAAAACTCAACATGCAAACGATGCTACTTTATTTTGTATTTTTTTACCAACTTTGAAAATGTTCTTCTGAATTAAAGCTTGCTGTTGTAGCTCATGAGGGAGTGAACGGTATTTGACATCTGCCTGTTGGTGATGCAGTGCATGTACTTCTTCGTATATGAATATGTGTGGATTCTCTCCAGGAGGGCCAACTGCTTTTGCTCGCTGCCATTCATCAAAAGCTCAAGGTCTTGCTGGGAGCAGTAATTGGAAATTTCCAAGTTCAGGTTATTTAGTGGTTATTAGCAGCATTACACAGCAGTAAGGTGACAAGTGACATCCAGGGCCACTCACAGAGCGACCCCTCCCCTCCACCCATTAACCCGTAAAGAGCTTGAGGAGAACAGATATAGACACTTCCTCTAACAGGGGCCCCGTCAGAGCTGACTTAGAGCGCAAAGTTAAAAGGTTACTCAAGGGCTGCCTGGAGTAGTTGATCCTTTCAGTCTTTTCAGCTCTGTCAAGCCCCTGCATCATTTTTGTGTCCTGAAATTAACGAAGAATTAAAAGCTAAAAGTCACTTCAGCTCAACTGCATGAAGGGCAAAGCAGCATGGTTACACGGAGCACAAATTGACTTCTTTGCTCGCTACCAAAAGGAAAGGAAAGAAGACAAAATACCAAAGCGCTGAGTGCGCGCTGCCATTCAGAAAGGCACTCAGAAGAGCTTTTTGTGGTTTTCGACATGGCTGACATTTGTCGAGTCAACCTCAGACTGCAGTCTGCGAGCCTCTCTGGACAACACTTAAACCTCAGCTGACATTAGCTATGTTAAGTCAACAACATCCCTGTATGTGCTTCACTTTTGTCAAAATAGAGATTGAAAAAGGCAGAGAAATAAAAAGTGAAGAGACAGGGATGTGTTAAAAGAGGGAGACAAATGTAAGAATTGTACACGTTTGTACTTCGACAAAGACTAAGAAGTCTGGTACTGCAGATTGAGCCATCAGCAGAAGTTTAAGGAGATCCAATAGTCGAGCAGAACTGGACAGAAACAATGCAGCAGAACTAATAGATCCACGACTGATTAATGGCAATATAGGATTTGTATGCAACTCATGTATTAATGTGATTTAGCATTGCACTCTATATCTTTATTGGCTTCACAATGGATAGCCTAAAAACAACGCATTTTCTGATTTTTTTTAAAGCAAATATTTTGGCCTAGTGCAGGATAATCACAGGTGTTACTCATAACTCATGGCTCAACAATGGCTCTGTTCGATTCAAGTGACCCAGTTAGACATGACAGTGCTGAGCTGCTTGAATTTAGTCAACAGAGGGAGGTCCACGAAATGATAAAACACCAGAGTGTGAGCGTGATATTTGAAGGGAATTTGTCAGTAGGCATTACAGGGTAGACTGAAAGAGTGTACAGTAAAGCTGCAGAGAGGTGACTTTGAGGTGTGTGTGTGTGTGTGTGTGTGTGTGTGTGTGTGTGTGTGTGTGTGTGTGTGTGTGTGTGTGTGTGTGTGTGTGTGTGTGTGTGTTTGTGTGTGTGTCTCAGGGAGGCCAAAGGTAAAACAAAAAGGTATGGCTTGTTTTTGCTGTTGCATTCATTAACATAAATGTGTGCTTGTGCACGAGCCACTGTGGTGGAAGAAGACATGGTAACATCAGGGTGTCCTCTTAATGATCCGTCTTAAAATCTGTCTTTGTATCGTAGCAGGTTGCTGGTTTCCCTGTCCTATGAGATTTTTTTTTTTTGGTTGCCAAACATCCTGCAAGAAACCATTTATATTACATTCTCTAACTGCTTATCAATGCAAGTTCCCAGAGAGTCATTATTTGATTTTGTGAGCGCATGCATACATGTATGTTCCCTGAGGGTCACTGGGGTCATGGATATTCTGTTGTACCTCTTGGGACATGCAACCACTTGTACTTACACACTCACACTTTTTTTATATACTCACACTCTCTGCTAACCCCCATTACCCCTCTGTGCTGACAGGGAGCTTTTACGGTCCTGGACAAGAAAAGGCTCTCCTGCTGCCTCCCAATCGCTGACAAAGATAGCCCTCCCCTCCTCACTCCTTTTCACCCATTAAGCAATATAAGCAGTTGCTTAGGGCCCCCATTTTTTTGTAATGAACACAAGACAAAGTAATAAAAATATAACTTATAAAAACTGACATTTCATGCCATTTTTGCCAAAAGATTATGAAAAACAGTACACTCAGAGATGCGCAAAATGGAGACCTTTGGTAGGAAGGAAGTAATTGACTGTTACCTTAAAAATAGGTACCTCAAGGAATACAAAATTAAATATATTGTACATAATAATAACACACAAAAATGTATGAAAAAGACCAGAACGTCAACATTAACTGAGATAAGTGTCTTTGCAACCTATTCTTCGACAGCTTGTTAAATTAAATAAATTACACTTGAAGGTCGGTTTAAGAAAGCCAGATGTTTTGACCTTACGTGTCTGCATATTGGATGTCTACAACACATTATAATTAGAAGTTCCTCATAAGAAATAATATGGAATAGCACAAATGTACTTTGAACCCTGGTATATAAAAGGTCACTTCAATGTTATGTACCTAAAATGGTTATGTTTTACCTGCAAAAAAATTGTCTTTGGTAATTTTATGTTAACATGTTATTCAAACAGTGCATCTTTTGTCTTTCTTCCTCATTTGATCCAGATATGTTCAATAGTATTAGTTATTTCAATCAATGCATGTTCTGCCTTGTGCATCATATTTTTTTAGTTAATGGACAAATACTGTATTTACTGTTGTCTACTTAAAGATTGTGTTGGTGATAATTGTCTAACATTAGTCAAAACACTTATTAATATATTAATGCCTAAACTCAAATTTACAACATGCAGTTGGTTCAGTGATATGGGAAGAGGCCCCAAACCAAATACTCCTAAGGGCCCCCAAAAGTCTAGGTCCGGTCCTGCCAATCGCCCTATCTCTGTGCCATTCTGTAGCTCTCTCCGTCATAAAAAATTAACTCTAAGTATTGGTTTTATGGTTTTATTTTTCACAGGGACTGGTGAGACAGGTTGCTCCCCTAAGCTTACTGACTGTCCAAATGCATGCCAGTATTGATTGTCCTTCCTCTGGCCTTTCACACAGCCTGGCTGAGGACACATTAAATGCGTTATAAGCCATTGCGGGCTCCAGGCCGCAAATCTCACCTCCATCCATCCATCCATTTTCGACCGCTTATCCGGGGTCGGGTCGCGGTGGCAGCAGGTTCAGCAGGCCGACCCAGGCTTCCCTCTCACCCGCAACACTTTCCAGCTCATCCTGGGGGACCCCGAGGCGTTCCAAGGCCAGCCGGGAGATATAATCCCTCCAGCGTGTCCTCGGTCTTCCCCGGGGCCTCCTACCAGTTGGACGTGCCTGGAAAACCTCTAATGGGAGGCGTCCAGGAGGCATCCTGACTAGATGCCCGAACCACCTCAGCTGACTCCTTTCGACACGAAGGAGCAGCGACTCGACTCCAAGCTCCCTCCTGATGTCCGAGCTCCTTACCCTATCTCTAAGGCTGATCCCGGCCACTCTACGGAGGAAGCTCATTTCGGCCGCTTGTATCCGAGACCTCGTTCTTTCGGTCACGACCCAGAGTTCGTGACCATAGGTGAGGGTTGGAACGTAGACCGACCAGTAAATGGAGAGCTTCGCCTTCCGGCTCAGCTCCCTCTTCACCAAGACGGACCGGTACAGCGCCTGTTTTACTGCTGCAGCCGCACCGATCCGCCTATCGATCTCACGCTCCACCTTACCCTCACTCGTGAACAAGACCCCGAGATACTTGAACTCCTTCGCTTGGGGTAGGCAGTTTGTCCCCACCTGGAGGGAGCAGTCCACCGGTTTCCGGCAGAGCACCATGGCCTCAGATTTGGAGGTGCTAACTCTCATCCCTGCCGCTTCACACTCGGCTGCAAAACGCCCCAGTGAATGCTGGAGGTCACGGTCCGAGGAAGCAAACAGGACCACATCATCCGCGAACAGCAGAGATGCGATCCCGAGATTCCCGAACCGGATCTTCTCCGCCCCCTGGCTGCGCCTAGATATCCTGTCCATGAAAGTCACGAACAGGACCGGTGATAAAGGGCAGCCCTGGCGGAGACCAACACCCACCGGGAACGTGTCTGACTTACTACCGAGGATACGAACACAGCTCCTACTGCAGGCGTACAGAGACCGGATGGCCCGTGCCAACGGGTCCGGCACCCCATACTCCCGCAGCACCCCCCACAAAACCCCCCGAGGGACCCGGTCGAAAGCCTTTTCCAAGTCCACAAAGCACATGTAGACTGGTTGGGCAAACTCCCAGGACCCCTCCAGTAGTCTTGCGAGGGTAAAGAGCTGGTCCACTGTTCCACGGCCGGGACGGAATCCACACTGTTCGTCTTGAATCTGAGGTTCGACAAGCGGTCGGAGCCTCCTTTCCAGCACCCTGGCATAAGCTTTTCCCGGGAGGCTGAGCAGTGTGATACCACGATAGTTCGAGCACACTCTCCGGTCCCCCTTCTTGAAGATGGGAACCACCACCCCGGTCTGCCAGTCCATGGGCACTGTTCCCGACCCCCATGCGACACTGCAAAGGCGTGTCAGCCAAGACAGCCCAACAATGTCCAGCGCCTTCAGCATCTCAGGGCGAATCTCATCCACCCCCGGCGCCTTGCCACCAAGGAGCTTTTTGACTACCTTAGTGACCTCTGCCAGGGATATGGGTGCAACCACCCCAAGGACTTCAGGCGCTGCCCCCTCTCCAGGGGACATGTTGGCCGGGTTTAGGAGTTCCTCAAAGTGCTCTTTCCACCGCCCGACGATGTCCACAGTCCGGGTCAGCAGTTCCCCCCCCACGCTGAGAACAGCCTGGGGTAGGCCCTGCTTTCCCTTCCTGAGCCGTCGGATGGTTTGCCAGAACTTCCTTGAGGCCAACCGAAAGTCCTTCTCCATGGCCTCCCCGAACTCCTCCCATGCCCGAGTTTTAGCATCCGCGACCTTCGCAGCTGCAGCCCTTCTGGCTTGCCGGTACCTGTCAGCTGCTTCGGGAGACCCCTGGGCCAGCCAGGCCCGAAAGGCCTCCTTCTTCAGTTTGACGGCTTCCCTCACCCCCGGTGTCCACCACCGGGTTCTCGGGTTGCCGCCACGACAGGCACCGATAACCTTCCGACCACAGCTCCTAGCGGCCGCGTCCACAATAGAAGCTTTGAACATGGTCCACTCGGATTCCATGTCCCCAGCCTCCCTCGGGATCTGTGAGAAGCTCTTCCGGAGGTGGGAGTTGAAGACCTCCCGGACAGGATCCTCTGCCAGACGTTCCCAGTTCACCCTCACTACACGTTTGGGCTTGCCAGGTCTTTCTAGCCGACTCCCCCGCCATCTGATCCAACTCACCACCAGATGGTGATCAGTTGACAGCTCTGCTCCTCTCTTCACCCGAGTGTCCAAGACATACGGCCGCAGATCAGATGATACGACTACAAAGTCGATCATTGATCTCCGGCCTAAGGTGTTCTGGTACCAGGTACACTTATGAGCCACCTTATGCTCGAACATGGTGTTTGTTATGGACAAACTGTGGCTAGCACAGAAGTCCAACAACAAAGCACCGTTCGGGTTCAGATCGGGCAAGCCGTTCCTCCCAATCACGCCCCGCCAGGTTTCTCTGTCATTGCCCACGTGAGCGTTGAAGTCTCCCAGGAGAACTATGGAGTCGGCAGGCGGCGCCCTTTCCAGGACCCCTCCCACCGACTCCAAGAAGGCCGGATACTCTGAAATGCTGTTCGGTGCATAAGCACAAACAACAGTCAGAGCCTTACTCCCCGCAACCCGTAGGCGCAGGGAGGCGACCCTCTCGTTCTCCGGGGAAAACTCCAACATAGCGGCGCTCAGCCGTGGGCTCGTGAGTATCCCCACTCCCGCCCGGCGCCTCTCACCCTGGGCAACTCCAGAAAAGGACAAAGTCCAACCCTTCTCCAGGAGCTTGGTTCCAGAGCCCGTGCTGTGCGTGGAGGTGAGCCCAACTATATCTAGCTGGTACCGCTCCACCTCCCGCACCAGCTCCGGCTCTTTCCCCGCTAGCGAGGTGACGTTCCACGTCCCTAGAGCTAGTCTATGCTGCCGGCGATCGGCTCGCCCAGGTCTCCTGCCTGGCCCGCCGCCCGGTCTGCATAGCACCCGACCCCGATGCTTCCCCCTGCGGGTGGTGAGTCCACAGGGTTGCTGGTCCATGATCTTTTTTCGGGCTGAGCCCGACCGGGCCCCATGGGCGAAAGCCCGGCCACCAGACGCTCGCTGACGAGCTCCCCTCCTGGGTCTGGCTCCGGGAGGGTGCCCCGGTTTCCCTTGTCCGGGCGAGGTTGCTGCAATCCGTGGGCCGTAATTCATCAGGGTATTTTGAACCGCTCTTAGTCTGGGCTCTCCCCCGAGACCTGTTTGCCTTGGGAGACCCTACCAGGGGCTGACGCCCCAGACAACATAGCTCCCAGGATCACTGAGCCACTCAAACTCCTCCACCACGTTAAGGTGGCGATTCACGGAGGAGTACAATATGTACAATTATCACCAACACAGGCAAATCTCACCTGTCTAACTTAAAATATATTGACATATTGTACTCTGACAAGTTTTTTTTTTTTTTTGACATAGCCTCTAGGTATGAACTGATGCCTGAGCTGTGTGTGTGTGTGTGTGTGTGTGTGTGTGTGTGTGTGTGTGTGTGTGTGTGTATATATATATATATGAGTGAGAGAGAGAGAGAGAGAACTTGTGTGAGTGTGTTTGTTTGTGCACAGTATACTCTCTCCGTACTGTGCTAAACACTGGGGCGCATGTGTCAGTGAATGGCTGTGTTGGGTACACGCAGAGACATTGAATCTGTGTGTGCTGGTAAGTGTGAGTGTGTGTGTGCATGTGTTTTGTGTGTGTTAGCGTGCGTGTGTCTGTGTGTACAGGGAGCAGGCTCGTCCTTCTGCTGCCCCAGGGGCTCAGAGCCCATTTCCTGTTGTGCAGTGTGATAAGTTTCCCTGTCAGATCCTCCCAACACCACTATATTTCTGATAAGCTCCACTGCTAGTTTTCCCGACCTCTGGCACTGAGATCAATTTGAGATTGATTCAGAATGCCCTGCTGGGCCGAGCTGGAAGATCAATTTGAGATGGATTGTTCACGCCAGGGGGGCAATGACACGCAGTGCAGTGCTCACTTGCTTTCCCTTCTTTGCTTTCTTCACCCCTCACTCTCCCTGACTGTTCTGTTTCTTTCTCTCTCAGAATTTTTCTCTCCTATCTACTCCTCTCTCTTTCAGCTGTTTCCCACAGTACTGTTGGTGCTCTGTATTACACCCTGCATGTCTTTTGCATCAATCCTTGTTCATGTCTACCTCTCCCACCTGCTTCCCTTTTCTCTTCCCAGTGTCGAGTATGCAGCAAGGATAGAGATGACTTCATTAGCAAGGGGACCAACCCCTGCAGACTGATAAGCCTGCAGGACAGGAGAGATAACTCATCTGGGTTGGTAACCCAGCTAGAAAATACATGGACACACGCACACGCACACACACACAAACACACACACACACACACACACACACACACACACACACACACACACACACACACACACACACACACACACACACACACGGTCACTCTCCTTTCTATCATCAGTTGTTCTCCGCTGTCTCAAAAGATGTGGCAGTGGGCCTGAAACCAGCAGATGCACTCTCCTCCCTTCTCTGCACAGAGTGACCTTTTCCTCAGCAGTATCCACCTCTGACTGCACTGACCTTTACCTACAGTACAGTCATCTCTCCCAGGAATGGACTGCAGACAGCAAACTGTCTGTGCATCCATCCACGCAAAGAGAAAAGCCGACAAAGAACAGATGGAAAAACTGGACATAAAATGAAAATGGCAGCGATACTGTAAAACTAATGCTAAAGTGAAAGGGGAAGGTACAGAGGCCCTTGATGAAAGGTTAGTGGGCTGTCATTTTTTTGCCGCAGCACAAGCAAAAGATTGTCTTAATTACACACTTTATTGCTAGTACTAAATATCATCCCAATCATAGGTGGAAGTAGTCACCGCAATGCCAACCATTCGTTTGTGAACTGCCATTTTTTGGAGACCAAAACTGTAAACACACGATGAAAGGGTTAACGTTGTTAAAGATGAAAACATAGAAAAAACACCCAGACCGGCAACGACGTGGTAGCAACCTGTCAATCACAAAGTAGCCATGCCCTAAAGCAACGATCATCATGCATTTTACTCTAAATAGGACCATAATTTATCAAATGAACATGATGTTGTATAGAAGAAGATAATGAAGAAGAATACATGTTTACAATGTTTACTGAGGTAATAAATCAAGTGAGAATTAGGTTCATTGTTTTCAATTCAACGTCTTTTTGCAACTAGAGGACAAAAGGAAAGAATTTAAGTTTATGGCACTTCAACATTGACTTCACTTTGTTGCATGGTCCCAACACGTTGTGTGGTCCAACACAAGTGTGGTCCAACAAAGGACCACACTTGAAGGTGGGATGAGATGCGATGAAATATACAATTGGAAATAAGGGCACACATTGACGTAAAGTCTCTCCTAAAAGGCACTCGGTTGTGCACAAAGAAGAGACACAAGTAGTTGTAAGGAAAACAAATATATATATTTATATATATATATATATATATTTATTATTATTATTATTATTATTATTATTATATCTGTTTCACTTCCACACATCTGGTAACTCGCTGTGTTCAGTGCATGTGCTGATCGGATTTGTCGGTTTCAGAAGGTGTGCTGGCTACATATAGATTTATGTGATAAAACACACATTCTTGCTGTATTTGACTTGGAGTGAACCAGGCTCTTAAACATGCACCAAGCTTGTTCTATAATCAGTCACTGACCTGTTTAGTCACATAGAGTCTGACATGGCAGAACTCCAGCCGTTGCTTTTCACAGCAATAACACTGACACACAGGCCTCAAACTCTGCAGGTAATTTTCTTCTATCTGTATTTTGCCTTGTTTCCCTTCATTGATTGATCACTAAAACTATCAAATACTAAATATAAAATAGATGCTGCAATAACTTCTTGTGAAGTCAGCAAAGACAGGACATCTGCTTATATGTCTTGTAAGGAAATGAATACTGTTATCACACCCTTCAGAGAGTCTCACAGTCATGAGCTCACACTCAACTCTTTTATGGTTCAGGAGCCACCTGTACACATTATCATCATAACCCGACATCCACTCTGGGAAAAGGGTAGAGGGTGTGTGTGTAGATTGAGCACTATGTTGTATCTATTCTACATATTACAGTCAAGTGTTTTTACAACAGCATGCTATTTCTTCCCCATTAACAATACATACATGTGAGTTATTATCTCCCAGTCTGTGGCCCCTGCACATTATGCCCCCCACCCCCTTTAAAAAAAATCTATTACTGTCAAGTTTTAAAGAGATTATCAGGATGTTGTGCATACATATTTAGCTGTGGGTGGGTGTCATAGCAGCTGGCAGCCAAACAATCAGAGTGATGTCACTGTCCAGTAGAAAAATGTCGGTGCATAAAAATGGGTGAACACTGCAGATTTCCTCTATTTGCCCTTTGCTTTTTCACTGCGTCTGGTAGTTTAACAGATGTCAACCAGCTGAGCCTCAGGCAAGATACAAATATAAAATCTGACAAAATAAGTGTTGCATATGCAATATGTAGCTTCACTGAACTATTCTCAATACTACCATACTGCCTCTGAAAAGTCTTAAAGGATAATTGAGGTTTATTACAACCTATGTCTTTATTACCTCCAAGGAGGTTATGTTTTCAGTTTGGTTTCTCGGTTTGTTTGTCAGCTGGGTGTCGGAAAAACTACAGGCCCAATTTTGTAGCATGGGCCAAGGATGGTCTATGAACGCCTGACTGTTTGTTCTTTTTGCCCCATAAGAACTCTTTTTGGTTATTATAGCAATAAACATGGCAAGTACAATGATACCATAACCAATACAATAAAAATGATGGCTAAGACCATCACAATAAAGACCCAATATGTAATTAACCAGAGTTGTATTTTTATTTGCTGTAGCCCGCTTATGTGACTAATTTCCTGTCACCCTCTTGCCCATCTTTGTAATATCTGCCATCAAATTAGCCTGTACGTTGTGGCACGCTGTGTATCAAACAGCACAGACGTCAGGACATCATCTCCCACTGCTCCTGGCAACTGCAGACTTCATACCCTGATGCTTACACCTCTACTGTCCCTGTTATTCTCTTTGAGCCTATATGACAGATGGGCCGCTGCGTTGGTTCCATCCTAACTTAAACTCCTCTATGACCAGCCCTTCTGATAATTAAAACAGATGAGAGAATACTAAAAGAGCAAAGCACGTGGGGAAAGCACACAAAAATACCAGAGAGCAGATGCTCAGTATGCTCAGGCTAGTGCCCTCTCCACTGAGATGCAAAATGGAGCAGATAATAAAAGGATCACTGTAATGATCTAAACACAGGCCGGACATTCACAGCCACAAACTAATGATCAAAGTGAATCGGTTCATCCTCGACTCCAGGTAGACGTTTGTGCCAAATTTGAAGAAATTCCCTCCAGGAGTACCCGAGGAATCGCCTTTAAGAGAATGAGAAGGACGTACATACAACATGAAAACATAATGCTTACTGTCACCAGTGCAGAGACATTAAAAACTGCTTAACTACAGCAGTCTTTTGTCCTAGTTAACCCATACAGCTATTTAAGTCAGTATACGTGCACATGCATATCTCTGGGGCCCTTCCTCTGGCACCTGAACCTCCTTATACAGGGTACACAGTACAGTGAGCTTTTGTAGTAGTGCACTGGAGCGCACAGAGGCCACGGCTGCAGCAGCAGCAGCAGCATCTGGATTGTGAAACGCTTGCCACTCTCTCCACCCCATCCCTTCTTTCACAGCTGGGACTCGCCAAGCTAGAGGGTAACTGTGACAGTCGGAAAGCAAAGACGATAAATGATGACAAAACTCTATGTTGTCAGGGTCGCTCTGGAGCAAATGGCCTGGGGAGAGACACGTGAGTGGCAGTGGGAGCAGAGGAAGAGGAAGGATTTTGTTTTTGCTAGCTATCATGAGGCAATAAATGACTTTGACTACATCAAGACATGTACAATTAAAAGCTTTTATTGAGTTTAACTGTTAACTTTAAGCTAAATAATCCAACTTTATAGCAATATTAAAATGCTCGCAACCTGCATGGTGTTTCATAGCAGATTACATTGCTTTAGCGTCTTAGACATGAGCTGGAAAGTTTGTTCGCAAAGTAATCTAGGCCACAGGCAGTAGTGTTTGTTGGCCAGTTCTGTGAGAACAGTGGGAGGAGGGAGGAAACAGGGCACAGTGCTGCCAGACACACAGAGCAGGATTGTTGGAGCCTGGACACAGAGACTTTTGGTGGCTGTGTCGCCATGATTTACATTTGTGACTGAAATGTAGTTTCTGTCTCTGGGAAATGATCATGTAGATTGGCTTGATTTATAATTTCGCTCATCCCTAGGACTCAAAATCTATATACTATTGTGCTGGGAAAGGAATGTAAAGACATTTAGATGTTGCCTTCCAATGAAGATGAAAGAAAAAAAAACATTTGAATCACTTTTTATGTTTGCAGTTTCACATTAGTTCACATGGTTTTAGCCATGCTAGCGTCATAGCTCTAAGGATGGCAATGTCTGTGTGTCGGCCCACTTTGGCCCAGACTGAAATATCTCAACACATTTTTTATGGATTGCAACGGAATGGTGTAGATACATTGATGATGCACAGAGGCTGAACTCAAAAGTCTCTGGTGATAACGTGAGTTTTTCTCTAGTTCCTCCATTAAATTGTAGTGTGTTTGTATTGAAATGTTTCGAGAACTATTGGATGGATTACCATATAACTTTGTACACACATTCATGTTGCCCTCAGAATGACTAGCAATAACTTTGGTGACCTGTTGACTTTTGATCTAGCACCATCATTGGGTCAAATTTGTATTAATGACATTCCCATCGAACTACGCTGTACTTGGTGTATCATGCTAATTAGCACATATTCACATGGTAATATGTTAGCCTAAGATGGTGATCATGGTCAACATTATACCTGGTCAGCACGTAAGCGTTGTCATTGTGAGTATGTTAGCATGCTGATGTGAGCATTTAGCTCAGTACTATGGGTTGAATATTATTTCATATTTAAAATTTTAAAAATAAAATCTAATATAAAAGGTTTTGCAAGATTGATCATGCTGAAATTGTTTGTATTATCATTACCAGGCAGCAACGCTGGTATTGTTTTCCCTGTGTGCGTGTGTGTGTGTGTGTGTGTGTGTGTGTGTGTGTGTGTGTGTGTGTGTGTGTGTGTGTGTGTGAAGATACTGTCATGAAGCTTACAGGTGTGTAGTAGACATCAAAATGAAGGTCGACTTTGAAGATGGTTGTGGTTTGAGCAAGGGCACCGGACGTAGGAGGATAGAAGTGAGGAAGGGGCCGATGGCCTCACAATTTAAGTCCCTTGCTGAATTTGAGTTTTCCTTTTTACAGTGATTCTCAAAAGCATTTTCACAGTTTCCAAATCTTCAAAACTTAGTTTCAATCTTCCAAAACCTTTTCTTTATTATATTTCAAGCTTTCAAACACTGAGCTTCAACCTTTCAAACCTTTTTTTCACTTTGGAAATATGAGATTATATTAAACCCCATAAAGTACAGCCACAAAGAAATATGGCTCGGGACTTTTTGTCTTGTTCTTTATTATGTGTGCAGGCTAGACAAGTTCTCTGTTTAGTCTGCTATGTGTCCGTAAACCTGAAATGGCCTATAGAGAGAAAAATGTAAGTCTCGGTCATCTCGGGCTATATCGGAGCTGCTAGCTCAGGTGTGTTCCATTTGTGGTTAGTCATTGTGTGTGTGTGTGTGTGTGTGTGTGTGTGTGTGTGTGTGTGTGTGTGTGTGTGTGTGTGTGTGTGTGTGTATGACTAACCTCATTAATGCATGGCTGCACGCTGTTGAATAACTACATGGTGGAATGAACAAAATAACGTTTGGGGGCTTAAGGTTTAAGGGAGTGGTCGAGGGAGTGCAGGCAGAGATTAACGGTTTTGAAGGACAAGCTGGGGACATAATTTCCCATACTGCAATATGTATAACTCTACATGCTACTGTATACTATGATGGAACCAGCACAGGGACAGGAAATTAAGCTGCCAGGAATTTTTTTTTTTTAATTAAATCTATTTTGCATTCTGGTGTCCTCGGGTGGATGTCCTGCAAAGTATTTCAATATTATTTATTATGTTTACCTGAGTTGCTTTAATGGGAGTATCTTTCCTCTCAATAAAACATTTTCAGCAAAAAAAAGCCTTGCAAGCCTTAAAAGCTTCTTTTTTTTACATCTATGTAAGACGTGGAACCAAATAAAGATTTTCAGGAACCCAATAATATATTTACATTTTTACAGTAACAGTGTCTACTTTCTATTTTTCTGATTATGTGATGTTTTCTCAGGGCCTTTCTTTTTATGTCCATTGGTGTATGAAGGATGACACCAATCCACATCCAGTGGACATATAGGAGAAAATGCATTGTCAGAGTCAGTGGGGTAAGAGCATTTTAGTGTACTTTCTGTGGTTTCATTAGAAGAGATACAAGCCTATGAGCTGCAGCCAGGATTGCAGTTCAAGGAGATAATTGGAGGTAAGAGTAATGAAAGCCAAGACATTTAAAACTATTCAACTATGAAATAAAAGTGAATACAATTCAAAATTAAAAACTATTATAACCTTAAGTCCACACACTGCTGCTCTCCCACTGCCCTGCCTTTCCTTTGCCAGCTATCTAAGCAGACAGTTAATGTTAGTGTAGCACCACGGCACTGTATTGGACCACCAGCAATAAACAGTAATCTGCTCCAGTCATATGTGTGCACTACATCAACAGAGAGATTAAAACATTGAGGGATGGAGACAGCACCTCTGGCTAAAATCAATAGCAGCTTACATACACAGTTGGTATGAAGCTAACAACGAATAATGCGGCATTGATTGCAACGTTGAGGTGCATTCATTGAGTTACTGATAAAAGGTTGCAGCAAATAATAGAATGCATGATTATCTCAGTGTGTGGGGGCAGGAGTGTGTGTTTGCATGTGTGGGGGTTTTATACTCACCCATAAATGGTGTTGCTGGCCCTCTTACTCGCTGCCCTGGAGCGGCTGGACTTCAACTCTCCACTCATGCTCATGTCTGCATGGAAGAGCAACTAATTAACCTTGTACTGATACAGTAAAGAGCATCAAAATAACACAACACACAAGGGGAAGAATATTCAGATGATTATCTAACCTGCAAACCCTCTACGTCAGGGGTGCCCACACTTTTTTGGCTCGCAAGCTACTTTTAAAATGACCAAGTCAAAAAGATCTACCTACATTAATAATGGTAAATACATATATATATATATATATATATATATAGCTCTCCACCGACTGCGTGGCGCAGTGCATGATGGGAAACGCCTGGCTGTCGCCACATCAGAGAGCTGATTGGCTCTTAGATTTGACAGCAAACACGTGTTGTAGAAAATCCTTATTTTATGTGTAGTTGTAATACTTAACGCTTGATTGTTGACTATTAGTCTCATGTTTAATCTAAAAACATATCTTGTGTGGTTGATAATACAAAATCGTATTTATACAACACATATCAAACCCAGTAGTAATGTATTTCACAGGCAGACATAACAAGAACAAAGGCTGCAGCTAGACCCACATTTCTACATAAATCTATATATTTATAAACACATATGAATAAATCCAAACGTGATCTGTAAACTACAAGAAGCCTAAAGTTCGGAACTAACAGGAAGTAATTTTTTCTGTGACTTCCTGTTACTGACTACTTTGAAGGCAGCTGAAAACTGTTCGACTTGACCGCAGTTTTTTAACTCCGCCCCCTGCTGCTCCCACTGCTCTTGTCTGGATTCCAGGCGAGGCGCAGCTCTTTCGAACGAGCCTGTTAATTTGCCCACCGGGAACTGCGTTTTGTCAATAAAGCTTTTGAAAGAGTTTTTTTATTTTTATGGCATGCGATCTACCCGCAATCTACCCACACTACGATCGCGATCGACTGGTCGATGGCGATCGACTGGTCGATGGCGATCGACTGGTCGATGGCGATCGACGTATTGGGCACCCCTGCTCTACGTTGTCTTGTCATGTTTATCCTAGACTCTAGTTTACTCATTATTTGAGCAAAATTAACCTAAACTGTTGCACTTGCTGTCGTTATTTGACATGATAATGACTAAAGGGCTGTCTAAGACCGACAGTGGTTGTTTTTCACATACATCTATCAACCATCACTCTCCGTTGATTGCTTCTGCCACTCTGAGCCAGCTGTTCACCTCTGTGTGTCTCCCGTCTGCAAGCATACATCAGAAATCTGGTGCAACTTTAGACTTCAGTCTCAAAAGCCAAACCCCATCGCTCTGTTTTCATGCATCTCTCCTGCAAACAGCTCTGCAGACATGTTCCAATGGGGCGATTAACCACGAGCCATCTTGATTACAGGATATGTCAACAGCTCACTGCTCGTGTTAGTCGGGGCTCACCAGTAATTTTCCAAAGGTGAGAATAAAAGAGAGAAAAAAAAAGTGAAGGAGCAAAAAGAGGAAGAGAGGAGAGGCCGGTCTGACATGGACAGATGGGTGGTGAATGGAGTGTGACTGGGCCAGCTGCACATTTACTCACACAGTGTGACTGTCAAATGGCTGGAAGCTACAATTAATAAAGTATGGGTTTGAATATGTGAAACGAAATTTAGACACGTGTATGTGCCTTTACCTTCATACAGTGACCTGCTTCTCTTCAGCCAACTCTGCTGGTGAGGAACTGGCCCCCACTGCTGACACCTTAACTAGTACTTGCCTGAGCCGAGCATGCATACACACTACTACTGTGACTGTGTTGTTGATATGTGGAATATAGGCACAAATAATATTTAAAGACATGTTTTAAATACATCAAAAGCATTAGTTTGGCAAAATGTGGGTGAATAATTCTGCCATTTCAAAAGATAGGTCAAATATATGACAAGGTCTTTTAATTACAATGCTCAAACAAGCGGGGCATTAATTGTTAATTTCACAACTATTTCAGAAAGTCGTAATGCAGCCTAGCCTCTAAGAATTTAAAAGGATTTACTCTAAGTGATATGATGGGCTGAAGTGATTGTATGGCAGAAAGCAACAAAGTTTAGAGATTTATAATATGTTTACTGAGCAACAATAAGAATGTATGATTGACTGCATGAAGAAGCCATGAGACAGGAAGATGGGAGGATACTGCTGAGCACAGTTGCCTCACATTATGGGAAAAAACATTGGGAGGTAATCAGCTTGCTATTTGGTAAACAAAGTCCTATGTGCTACAATTTGCGCTGTTATGTGTGCGTGCGTGCGTGTCTTCAGTGACGACACTCACACACGCACACACACACATGCACACAGACATATATTATATATATATATATATATATATATATATATATATATATATATATATATATATATATATACTGTATATATTTCGTTAAATGTATTAACTGCAGCTCTTACATTGTAAATTGCGTTTTTTTGTGGCTTTGAAATTGATTTTCTCTTTTGAGTTTGGTCTTAATTTGCACAGATAAAGGTGTATGGATGTTAGAATGCTGGAACAACGGTGACTATAATGCACACAATAGTAATAATGTCTTTTCCCTGACTTGAGAACTGATTCCTGATTTTTGAAAGATTATTTTGTTATTCCAGTGGAATGTTTTTTTAGGGGCTGAATCAATGAAAATTATTGTACATTATATTGCATTTCATAAAATTCCCTGTATGATATAAATATGTGTATGAATTTGAGCTACTCCTGATGGGCAGGTGGAACCTTAGCCCGTGAAATCAGTGTGAACGCGCTTTGAGTGGTCGGAAGACTAGAAAAGCGCTGTAGAACTACAAGTCCATTTACTTTGCGGGTTTGAATGGATGTAAGGCTAAGTGCTAGACTTCATACCGAGCCAAAGAGAGAGAGCGACGACTTAATCAGACTACCTGGAAACAAAATAACAACATGGAAAAGATTTTCTTATTCTAAATACATCTGCATCTCCAGAGGAGGCCTTTGAAGACACCGGTCAGTCAGTCAGCATCCACCCGGCTGAAGTGTCCTTGAATTCTCAACGAGCTCCAGGAAAGCTGTTCTGTCTGAACCTGTGCTTTCACCTCCCTGGACACACTGAACAGACAACTCCCCTATCAGGGCCAACTATTAATTATCTTTTTAATCACTACCTATTAGGCTTTAGGTGATTCTTGTATGCAACCTTAACACTCAAGAACAAAACATCAAGACAGTCAAGGACTCACATGAAACACATGACGTGTTCACAGACCTTTTTGTCAATCAGCCTCATTTCTGTACAAACACAAGTGCACGCACGCACGCACACACACACACACACACACACACACACACACACACACACACACACACACACACACACTTTGGCCACTTAAATTACATTCATCTGGTGCAATATATAATACATTTAAGTATTTTTATATACTTTTGTTATTCCATCTGTATATTTAATATTGCTACTGTATTCTTCTTTACTGTTTGTATTACTGTTTATTTATATTACTTGTTTTTTTTTAATTTACAATGTGTCTCTTGTGTGCAATGCTGCTGTAATCCTGCAATTTCCCCACTGCGGGACTAATAAAGGATTATTTTATTGTATCTTATTTTAAACACACACACACACACACACACACACACACACACACACACACACACACACACACACACACACACACACACACACACAAACACACACACACACACACACACACTTCATTCTTGCCAGTAATAAATCCATCATAAATTGCCTTGAAACCTGGCACTCACACAAACACCGAGAAAATTGTTAACATAATGCACATATGCATTATGGAAGATGTGCACGGAACGTACGTCATCATTTTCTTTCATCCTGATTCTTGAATTTTTTTTATTTTTGGGGCACCCTTAAATTGTTTATATATTTTTAAGTTAATCTCTAAATCACACAACTGATTTTAGAGCAGAACACAAATACTTAAGCTGATGACTGAAACAAATATGTTTCACTAAATGCAGAGTCATTTTAGGCGCAACGTACAACTCGGAACACAATAGACAGATAAATAAATAAAGCAAAGCAGATAGAAAAGGTTGATAAGAATAGATGGCATGTTGAGACCAGAGGTGTTGGTGTGAGCCAGACAAGCGTCTCTATCAACAGCAACAAAAAAGGAGGTGAATGAACAGTGACTATACATGATCTAAGTTTCAGATCCTGAAAAGATCCCACATTACCACACACCACAGAGAGACAGCCAAAGGTGAGCAAAGTGCTGTTTCTGAACTCGTCTGGAAGTTCAGAGTATATTTTGCAGCTCAGATGAGTTTACAAAAGAGATGCATTATTCATATTCAACAGCTGGAGGGAAAAAAGTAATGCTTTACTCCATTACCAGAGATAATTAAGCCATAATTAAGCCTTCATACGTTTCTGTTTCACAAGCCTTCATGCACAGAGAGCGAGTGCTGACCTTGCCAATGTGGGAGAACGGTTTGGTTTGAATGTATATACCTACACAGTTTTAATAAAGTTGTCAGACACACCTCAATGCATCACAATGTTTACATCATAACCTGAAACATTCTATAGATCCTTCTCAAAACCACCATCACAATGGGTCAATGTGTGGTAAGGACACAGAAAGAAAAAACAGCTCTGGGGCAAAAGTGAAAATGAACCTGGGATTCATACTAGCAAACAAGCTGCTTCTATGAACAGAGAGGCTTGTAGAGGGGAAACAGAAAATGGGAGGGTATGGCAAACAATGAGAGGCACAGTGGAAAATATTGTCGTTTAGACACATAGTGCTGCATGCAAATATCCACTAATACATTCATAAACACAAACACATAGGGATAAACACTCATATACTCACATCTTGGACTGAACAGGGTCATATCAGGGATGCAAAACAACCAGGAAACTGAGAGGCTCAAGAGCTAGCCGAGGATGTCTTTGCTTCTCTCTTGCAACTCTCTGTTTGCGTGCTCACTCTTGCTGTGTGTGTGTATGCGCTCAGGCTGTCATTTGGCTAACTGCTGTGATACTACTGAGTCAGTGACAAACCAGCTAGAGAAGCACCAATAGGACGTACCAAATGTTTTCCAATGGCAGGGGTGCATAGGTGGCACTGGGCTATTCCATTAGCGGGAGAACTGGCAGGAGGATTGGATGAGTGTGCAGCTGGTTTCCCCTCAGCAACAGGAGCTTGGCTGGAGCTCAGGGCTTACAAATTGCAGCCAGGCAAAGAGGAAGCTGTGTGTGTGTGTGTGTGTGTGTGTGTGTGTGTGTGTGTGTGTGTTTTAAGTCAAAAGAGCAGGGACCGGAAGACACAGATGTGCATTTCACACTGACAATGTACAGACTGACTGACTATTCATTCACAAAATGGTACATGCACATACTCACAAGGGGATTTGGAGGAAAAAAGAGACCATATTTTAAGAAGATCATTTAGGTATTAATGAATGAGTATTTAAAAGAGAGGCATTCATGAAGTAATATAGGCTTCACACTGCACTGTAAAATCTGATTATTTAACCTTACTTAAAAAAAAGCTTGCAAACCGATTGCCTTAAAAAAAAGATAGTAAAGGAACTTGTTACAAGCAAGTAAAGTTGATTATGTATTGTATGTTGTACTAACACATGTTTATTTAGTGTAGTACACTTACACTTGAGTTTAAGTCACTGAAAATAATGAGTAAGGAGTACTTACAACTTTACTCAAGATGTACCTTTGACTAGTATAGCCTACTTCAAATTACTACTGCCTGGCTCATCTCAAAGGAGCTTGGTGTTCAACAGTTTGGCGTCGCCGGTATACCAGTTTAAAATGTCCATACAGTATGAATTTTTCATATATCGTCATACCGGTGGTGCATAGCCGTAACGACTGTTGTCGCTCTTCAGCAGGCAGCAACATTTAATGTTCACAGTCACACTAGAGGGTGTAGCGGTCTGAGCTACTTAAGTGTCAGGGTTATAACTTTAGTCATGTTTTTTAACTTTAGTCACAATTAATAACCCACAACTAACACTCTTTAACAGCGCGACACAACAGTTTGTGACACAAACAATTTGTAACGCTAATAATTGTACATTTATAAAATTACTCCGCAGAACTGCATGCTGGGTACAGCTTGCACACTATCATGAAACTCCATTGCAGTTTCTCAGGTGGATGAGTGGTTGTCCCGTAACCACAAGGTAGCCTGCTTGATCCCTGGTCTCCCCATAGTTCACATGTTGAAGTGTCTTTCAACATTAGCAGCAGTAAGAAACACTAAATGTTTTACACACAGTTATTGTTTGCTTGATAACTTACCTTATTGTTCTTCAAAAGAAAAAATGAGACTCAAAATCCAAGCCGTTTTTCTTGCCTCAGCTTCTGAGTCAGCTAGATCCACCGTGTCTTCAGCGCGCACATGGACTGAATGTTGGCTTGTGCACATGCTCAGACCCCAGCCGTTATTTGTTACTTGAGTGTATCAAGTTAGCTTTACTCAAAACAATTAGTAAATTGGTTATTTTCGACCTGCAAGTAACTGTTACTTGGTCAAAACTAGTAAGAAGTGATATTTTTGATAGCTGAGTAAAGTTAACTCATTTAATGTAAGTCTGGACCACTATTACATTTTACAGTGTGGATATGCACACACATGTCCCGTGTGATTATTTGAAACCGGACATAAAGGGATTAACAACGAGAGCAACCACTGCTGTCTCATTACACTATATGTGCAATTTTAAGTAGAAAATGCTCAGACAAGCAGTGCCTTAATCTCCACACTAAACCTATATATTGAATAGGTGAGCTATGTAAACAAACTGAAGCTTTTAATAAATCTCCAGCAGCATTGTTATTACATATCACCTGAGATTAATACATTAATTAATACAGCATCTGAAAACACACCCAGGTGAGTCACTTTTAACACATTGCAGACTCTTCATGCTGTGTAATCGTTGCTCCTGTTGTGGCTTTATGCTACTCCTATAGTTAGTACACTATTATAGTTCTACTACTCGTGGGTTATCTAAATCACTGTTAGATACAAATGCACGGAGACGAGGATGCGGTACAAGTCCAATCCTTTACTGAATCACAACAACTACATGTCCCAACCATTCCAGAAAACCGTAGTAGTGACAGTCAAACACAAAGAGGGATGTGGTATATTGGATCGAGCACCGAGTGCTCGATCCAATATACCACATCCCTCTTTTCCGACTGAGAAGTGGCATACCTATCAGTTACCTCAACAGTTAACTCTTTGCTTACCATTAACGCTATGGCATCAACATTAAACTTGTCTTTTCCTACTTGCATACTTCAATGGTTAATAAAACATGTTCTCAATAAACTACTGGCTTTCATTAAACATTACAAATCACTTTTCTGCTAAGCATTCTGGAGAAACATTTAAGCATTTAGAACATTCAACACTCTTGAAACATTTCAGGTTAAACAGTCCTCATTCTCTTTTCTCTTCTTTTTTTTTTTTTTTACAAACAAACATTTGAATGAGTATATAAACATCCCTGAAATCAGTCATTGAATCTGGCAGGTCGTCTAACCGCTTTGCCGCTCCTTGTGTAGCATGTGGGTGTACTGCCCGTAGTCACAGAAGGAGGGTTGTGTGGCGGCAAGTCATGTGGTGGTGAGCCCACTGATACAGGCGCTTGAGAGGGTTGTGCCTCTGAGTCCAACTGCTCATCACGGTCAGTGTCTATGAACAGACTCGGGTGTATCTTCCTCAGTTGTCGCCGGTTCCTCCTTTGCATTCTACCTGCCGGCGTCTGCACAGTGTAGGAGCGTGGTTCATCTCGCTGTCGGATGACAACAGCAGGCTCCCAGCCGCGCCGTGTGTGCATGTGTATGGTGTTGATAATATAAATCGTTATATTCTGTAGATATTCTTCATTTCATTATTCTTCTGTCTATTAGAGTTCAGGTTGTGCGAGGTCAGTTTAACAAATACTTTCTGTGAGAAGTTTCTGTGAGAACAGTCCGGTTGTCTGTTCCTCAAGGTTCCACGCTCTGCACTTCAACACTCACACCTGTTTATCAGTATATTGACATTAGGGAAGCAGACTGGTCGTTGCACGTTCCAGTCTTGTGAGAAAAGATGAGAACACGATTCTCCTCCTCTTAGACAGGTTAGAGCCAATAGAAATGTTAGATGTTCATGATGGAAAACCGTGTATTAAAGAGCCGAACTTCCGGCTGTTCTGTGTTTTTTTTGGACGGTCAACCTGCGTGTTGACTGGACGACTCCCTGCTATCGCGATTGCAGCGCTTGTTACTCTACTTGTGATCAAGGAAAATAAATTCAGAGAACGAGAGAAGTTGTTTGACTAAGTTCTTCCGGACGCTACACCAGGCATCCAATAATTAGTACGCATTAACAGTGTCTCCCGAGGTCAACACTGGCAGGGGCTTTGCACGCTGATCGTAGTGTTGCTTTTGGCGGAACTGTAGGTTCTGTATTTTGCTGTGAAGATGCTGTGGGGCTGACTGTGTCAGCACGGCACTGGAACACGGAAGTGTGCACCGTAGAACTCTTCCCATCAACATCTGTGCAGGTGTCTCATTCAGTCCTGTCACCGGTGTGTTCCTCGGTGACAGCAACACTAGATGTGGGTCGGTGCCGGTCTGCGTTGCCTTCTTCAGCGCATGTTTTACAGTCTTTATGGCTCTCTCAGCCATTCCGTTTGAAGAGGGAAAACCTGGGCTATAGTGTGTGAGTTTGAATTCCCATGACGCTGCAAATGACTTAATCTCATAGCTGGCAAATGGGACATGATCACTCACTATCTCCCTAGGAATCCCGTGCCTGGCAAAAACAGACTTCATCTTCTGGATCACTGTGTAGGCTGTTTTATCAGACAGGTTAAGCACTTCAGGATATTTGGTCAGGTAATCAACTAACAACAGATATGATTGACCATGTAGCTCGAAGATGTCGGCTCCGACTTTCATCCATGGCAGTTCTGGAATCTGATGTGGTATGAGTGTTTAGGCTGTAGCTGCTGGCACTGCACGCACTTCTCCACCATTGTCTCGATGTCTTGTGCCATGCCGGGCCAGTAGAGGGATTTTCTTGCTTTGGCTTTTGTGCGCTGCACTCTTTGGTGAGCAAAATGTAGCTTCTCCAAAATCGTATTCCTGAAGCTCTGGGGTATGATGATTTTGTCTCCGACCATGACAATGTCATTCTCGATGCTTATATTGCCCTTGACTGACCAGTAGCCGTGTAGTTTCCTGTCCAGACTTTTCTTTTTAATGGGCCAGCCACTCTTGTGTTTCTCACACACAGCTTGTAACACGCTATCTGCTGCCGTTGCCTTTTTCAATTGGCTGAGTGTTTCCTCACTCAATGAATCAGTGGACTCCAAGGCATACACAACTCTCTCATCACAGGGGTTCTCATTAATGTTTTCACCTTCTCTGCTTGCCGTAGCGCGTGAGAGTGTGTCGGCAATATACATGTGCTTGCCTGGTGTGTATGTTACGTGTAGATCATACCTCTGCAGTTGTAGAAGCATTCCTTGCAGCCGAGCAGGTGCTTTGCTCAGCGGCTTGCGCACGATGACCTCCAGAGGCTTATGATCGGACTGCACAGTTACTGGTCTGCCGTAGACATACTGGTGGAATCTCTTAGCAGCAAACACTATGGCCAACAACTCTTTCTCTATCTGCGAGTACCTCTTTTCTGTGTCTGTGAGCGCCCGTGAGGCATAGCAGACTGGGCGGCCGTCCTGCAGCAGACAGACTCCCAGTCCGTCTTTTGAGGAAGCTCGTAGCGTCAGCGGCTGCTTGTGATCGTAGTACCTCAGCACTGGGGCTTGTGTGAGGGTGGACTTCAGTGTCTGTAGTGCTGAGCTGTGGTGTGGGCACCACTGCCACGCTACATCCTTCTTAAATAGCTGTCTGAGGGGTGCTGTGAGTGAGGCTTCATTTGGTATGTACTGCGCCAGGAATTTTGTCATTCCCAGCAGACGTTGGAGACTTTGTTTGTCTTCAGGGGTTGGCATATCGACAATTGCTTTGATCTTTGTGTCGTCGGCCCTCTGTCCTGCTGCCGTGATGATGTGTCCCATATACTTCACTGTGTCAATTTTGAACTGGATCTTGTCTTTGTTAAACTTCACATGTGCAGTCTTTGCTCTCTCCAACACTTTCTGCAGGATGTCATCATGTTCCTGCTCTGATGACGCTGCGATGATCATGTCGTCTGCTATGACATACACACCTGGGATGTCGCCGAAGGTCTCAGAGTTCTTCTGTTGGAACACTTCGCTGGCAGACCTGATCCCGAATGGGAGTCTGAGGAAGCGGAACCGGCCCCACGGCGTATTGAAGTTGCATAGCTTAGACGATGGCTCATCTAGCTTGATCTGCCAGTATACATCCTTCTCATCTAGGATGGAGAAGATGGATTTTCCTGCTAATCTGCTACGTACGTCTTCCGGTGTAGGAATGGAATAGTGCTGACGCTTAACTGCCTCGTTCAGGTTGCAAGGATCCAAACATACCCTTAGCGCGCCGTTCTTTTTCTTTGTGGCAACAAGACTGTTCACCCATTCTGTCGGTTCATTGACAGGGGTTATCACTTTTCTGTTCTGCAAGTCTTTGAGTGTCTCTCTCAGTGTGTCCATGATGGAGAGGGGCACATTTCGGCATGCATGAATCACAGGCGTGACGCTGGGGTCGATGTGTATGTGATGAACACCGGGGAACTCGCCCAATCCTGTGAAAACCTCTGCATAGCTCTGTAGCATCTCTTCTTTGGTAGCTGGAGCTTTTCCTGGTTGCGGGGATCTTGCTGTGCGTGCCTCAACTCTTCTCACCAGCTGCAGCTCCTCACATGCATCTCCGCCCAGAATCAGCTTGTCGGCTCGGCTTGACACATGAAAGTCCAGCATAGCTTTATGTTTGGTCGTCCTGCATTCTAGAGATGCAACACCATCTGTGGGTAAGCGGGCTCCACCGAATGCAATTAGGACAGTCTCTGTGGGCCGTAGCTGAATGGGACCTGGTAGCTGCCGGTACAGGTGCATGGGAAGCACATTTGCATTGGCGCCTGTGTCCAGCTTAAAATTAATTGCTACGCCTCTGACTGTGGCTGTTTCATGCCATACAGTGCCTTTAGCTTAGTGGGCTGCTTTCTTTCTGTATTTTCCAATCATGCCTATGTATAAGGAGTCAACTTCACTCTCCAGATTATTTATTGTCTTTGTCTTGCAGTTGCTGCTTTTCTCAGTGCCAGCTTGACATACCTTAGAAAATGGTTGTTCTTACCACATTTATGGCACACTGCACCATAAGCTGGGCATTGACGGGGCTCATGCCTGTTTCCACATTTATGGCAGACAGTTGTTGTTTCATGCCTCTTGTTATTTGTTTTTCTCTTGGTCCAGCTGCCCGTGCGCGTTTGCCCTGTTGCTTTCCTTAAAGCATCTACTGAGGTGTCTTGGACAACCTGTGACGTCTGCATCGCTTGTATTTGTGACTTAGCGAGCTCTTCTGATCTGCATGTGTCCATGGCTCTGCGCAAAGTGAGCGCATTATCACGCAACAGTCTCTCCTTCAGACGAATATCGTTTATGCTAAACACTCATTTATCCCTAATCATGTCGTCTTCATTTCTGCCAAACTCACAGTCTTTGCTCTTCTGGCGTAGCTCTGTCATGAATCTGTCCACCGATATTCCTGCTGACATCGCGTGTGACCAGAATTTATGGCGTTCGAAAACCACGTTCTTTCGAGGGCTGCAGTAGTCCGTGAAGGCTTGGAGAACTTCCTCCATCGTTTGGGCGTCTCCTTCTGGGATGATGGTGAGTGTGTTGTACACTTCCAGCGCCTCTTCGTCGACAGTGTGGAGCAGAATGGCTATTTTAACCGTCTCTTCCTTATCCAACGCACCTGAAGCGGTCATATACAGCTGGAAACGTTGTTCCCATCTTCTCCAGTTTTCAGCTATATTCCCGGTAAGTATCAGCGGTGGTGGCGGCTTGAACTGCTCCATGTTCGCACGTGCTAGCACTTTTATTTTTTATTTTTATTCTAGCTTCTAAAATATCGTCCTCGAATTATTCCGTAACTCCGTCTTCTGACACCATGTTGTGGCTTTATGCTACTTGTATAGTTAGTACACTATTATAGTTCTACTACTCGTGGGTTATCTAAATCACTGTTGTTAGATACAAATGCACGGAGACGAGGATGCGGTACAAGTCCTATCCTTTTGAAACTTTTGTCCATATTGGACAACCCGGACCACCCTCTCCACCACCTGCTGCAGGGTCAGCGGAGCACTTTCTCGAGGAGATTCCTCACGCTCCGCTGCAACAAGGACAGATACAGGAGAACATTCCTGCCAACGGCATTACGGATTTATAATAAATCACCGCTTGCCAGATCCTCTGACTAACAACATGTATATATATATTTTTGCACAATCCCAGCTATTTCTATTTTATTCTATTTTATTATTATTATTATTATTGTATATATCTTTTATCTTTCGTCCTGCTGTTTTTGTTTATTTTGTTGTAAGTTGCTGCTACCCCGACACCAAATTTCCCCTCGGGGATTAATAAAGTATATATTCATTCATTCATTCATTCATTTACTGTCGGGCGAATCACAACAACTACATGTCCCAACCATTCCCGAACACCGTAGTAGTGACAGTCAAACACAATCGAGCACCGAGTGCTCGATCCAATATACCACAGCGCCATTGTTGTGCAGTAGTTGGAGAGAGAATACACGAGGGTATTTAATCTTTCTGGCTCCCGAGGAGAGGCTTTCATGAGGGTTTAATTAGCTTCTTTAACAACCAACATAGAGTAAGACTGTCTGTAAAACAAACTTTATTCTTGGTCAAATGATTATTACCTCTTTTCACCCTTGGCACGACTGCATTATTCAACTGTTAACCCTTGGATAACTGCGTCTGTCTCATGTGAAAAGCAGTGTTTCTGTTTCATTATAAAATGTGAAGACCTTATGATCTTAATGATGGTACTATTCGATTCAGTAATTGTTTTTTGTATGCTTTTATGTTAGTCAATGACATCCTGTATCAAAATATTTTAACCCAGATTAACATAAATCCATGAAAACATCATGAAAACATGGCATGTTTGCATTACAAGATAATGACATACTGCATGGGTATTCCCTTTAAACAAACAGGTTGTAACCAAGCTGCTTTGTCCTCAGCTCAGATGTATTTGGTGATATTCATATTATATGTAATGCCTTGTAGAAGAACATGAGGATAAAATAGCAGAGCTGTGACTGAATGAGGTGGCGGAGCAATCTCCTTTCATGTTTACAACCAATACATTGAAGGCCTATCAGCCGACAAAAAAATTAGCAATAATAACAATGAATATTCACGTATTTGAGACCAGGTTGTCCCAGAGAGTGCCGCTTGTGATTTTCCATGGAAATGACATCACAACACTAACACTACTCAAAATGCTGCAAATACAAGGAGTTAATCTGTGTGCCATGGGCTCAATCACCATTGTGTTACCTCATTCGGCAATAGACAGTGAATGCTGAAAAGGCCAGTAGGGTCACAGCAGCCCACCATGGATGTATGATGAAGTTCCAAGATTCATTCCACCCACTGTTTAGGCTACCACTGATTTATTAAGAGCTGGATTTAGCATGGCAACCAGTACACCTGTACAAAAAACACCTGTGGTTCAGAATGTATTTCCCCAATAGGGTACTCTCAGACATGTCTGTATTAAAAAAAAAGAAAGAAAAAAAAAGGTTGCGGTGCGAGTATGGAGGCCCGACACCGGAGGCAGGCAATGCAGGCAGGTCACGGTGTGAGTCCCGTGGCTCGACACCGGAGGCAGGAACTTCAGGGCAGAGAGAATATAGGGTTAGTCCACGGGCAAAGAGCTGCAGCGAACTTACGGCACGGCACGGCACGGCACGGCACGGCACGGCGTGGTGGTGGTGGCGGCGGCGGCGGCGGGTACCGGGGAAGAAGACGAGACAGACTGACAATCCAGGCCTGCAGGACCAGGGTTAATAGACTGCAGGTGACGAGCCAGATTGTCTGCAGCTGTGTGCCAATCAAGGGTGCGACCATGGGAGGTCTCAGGAGGCGGGACCGAGAACACAAACACATGGCACACAAAACAAACAGGGGAAAGACAGACACAAGAGGAGAGGAGATTTGGAGGAAACAGGTTTAACACACAATGGGTCAGACAGGGATCCTGACAGAGTACTTATTCTACCACTGTAAAACTGACATAATGGATCAGATTGTAATAATTCTTATTTATTTATGTATTCACATTGCTAAAACTGCAGCTCAGCCCAGCACTGCTGCTCTTGGCAGCTTGTTAAGGACATGGGAAATTAAGGACATGTACAGACAGTTCTTTATATGTGTAAGAGCACACAACAAACATTCATACATTTTACATACTGGGTGAAAGGTTTCTCCTCCTACTGTATTTGTTTATGGCTTTGACTTCATCCACTTTTTTTCAGATCAGTGCATTTTGGTTCAGCTTTCAGAGGAATTAAAAAGAGAAACAGCAGAAATGCAAGGGGGTGAGAGAGGGAGAGAAATAATGTGAATAGAATATAAATCATTAAGGTTGAAGATTAAATAACACAAATATTGAATACTTATTTGTGTTCTGTTATTTCACAAGAAGGCTTGTTGTTATTTCCTATAGATGTGTTATAATACAGCCTATAATGCTGTAGGCATGCAGAAAGGTTTGTTTTACTTGACGTATTCAAGCTGTGCTTAGCCAACTGACAAATTGATTGAATAATATAGGCTCTGGGCTATAGTGTTGATGAACACTCATGAGGAAGCAAGGAGCCATGCTGAGGTTCAATAGTCAGCTAGTAATGACTAAAACCAGAATCAATAGGTGGCATACAGTAGACCGTCGACATGTTTTTAATGTCTTCCAGCAATGAAAACTTAATTCATAAACAGACTGCCTTTCTGTTTGTGTGACGGCTCTTGAAAAATCAGATCGACAACTAAAGTCCTTACACCGTTTTTCTCCTTCACACTAACTGCTGCTGTGTTCAGAACAGAGTTATTTAAAACCAAGTCACATCTGAATTCTCATAAGGATTGAAATGCAAATTGGTTGGAGAAAGAACTGAAAATAAGATGTCAAAAGTATAGAGCTCATGGTGAGTCTTTTTACACCGACAAATCATAGCTATTTTTTTCCTGAACTAATGATATACGTACACTGTGTATTAAGAACAGGACCACGGTGAACAGTACCCACAAGCAGACAACGAGGCAAGGAAGTTGGTTTCAGAAAACACGGTTTTACTATGGCAAACAGTCACAAACATCAAGAGACAAACCGGGCCAGGACAAGAGACAAACTGGCCCAGGACAGACTAAATACACAGGGGAACGAGACACAGGTGGAAACAATGAGGGCGGGGCTTGCAATCATACAGGAGGGCAGCACATGAGGAGGGAGGAGTCTGGAACGAGAGACAAGGAGACTGACAGACACAATAGAAACAGACAGAACACAGAACTACCCAGGAGGTCTGGGCGTAACACTGTGTTATACACTGTGGGTTTATTAATGTCTTCGGAATGTTGGATCAATCATCCATCCCATCCATGGTAATTTGAGAACTGAAGAATTTGAGTAATCCCTTGATTGTTTATTCCATAGGGTGCTGCAGGGATGACGTATTTAAAAAAAAAAAAAAAAGTCAATAGAATTTTTGGCAAACACAGGTCCATGAAACTAACAAGTTGTAAAAAACTACAACACTTGTCGCATGAGTATACACTCATTTAGCCACTTCTTAGCAACCACCGAGATAAGTTTTTACTTATATCATTGAGCAAAATGTTAAAATATCTTAAGTTTATGTTCACAACAGACCTTAGTTCAGGTAGCTAACCAAAAACCCTTTCAAAAAACACAATGACCAAGAAGAGGGAACCAGAAGGGAAAAAATGCTAACTCATATCCAGGTTTTAGGACTAATTCTGCACCACTCTCGGACGTCCATTGTAGGAGGGGAGGTGATGTTGTGTATTATGGGCCAACATGACTTCTGTCTTGCTCTGTCTTTTTGATGTTGTTCGCCATACTGTCAGGTGCTGCAGTTGCAAAATAAAGAGTTAGTGTTCATGCTGAGTATGAGTTATAATTGTTATAAAGATAACGTTGGACAACTGAGCAGGCCATGCCATTTACACAACGTTGCCATTCAAGCCAATGGGGCCAATCTGCTGCATAGCTTAACAGATACAACATAGATATAGGGCCAGGTCAATCTGACCAACATCTGCTCTTTGCTATGGTGAGAGTAGGATTTAAATGCAGTTTAAAGGTATGTTATACGTAGGTCAGGGCAAGAGAATTGCATCACCTATCAGAGGACCCAGTAGATTTATGATGGCACAGCCCATCAACAATGGTATATAAACATAAATTCTAATAAACAGTATAGCTGTATATAACACAGAGGAAATCATCAGTGGTTGGTTCTTGTTTCAGCCCAACTTGGTTAGTTCATGAGACGACCTGGAGCCAACACACAGCCTTCTCTCCTGATTAGCTACTCTGTGTATTCACACCGAGACAGACAGAGCAGAGCACCAACACCCAGTGAAAATCAGTGTTCACCGAGGTATTGCTGTATCTTGACATGATAATCTTCTTTTTAAATGCACCACCGCACTCTTTCCCCCACCATAGAGCACTGACGACAGCTCATACATTATCATTGAGTGCCTTTCTCTTTCCTTCCCCTTCTCTCTCCGTGTCACACCCACCGACTCCCCCTCACATTGTCCTCCCACCCCGCTCTCTCTAGCTGGAGTGTCTCAGTGTGAAAACCTCATTATGTTGTGCTACTGGACCTGCAAACTCAATTGGACAGAGAGCTATAGTCCAGGTTTAAGCCAGTGAGTGTGGATAAATGTGCATACATGCCTGTTTGTGTGTGCAGGCACCTGTATGTGTATCAGTGGTGAATACATCAGGAAGGGCTCCATCAGTGGGACAGTGCCCAGGTGGTGAGATTTTCCCCTTTTCAAGCTTTCGGTAACTGTGTCGGCAGTGTGATTTGGCTCGGCTGATGAAAAGAGGCCTGCAGCCAGCTACACATTTCACAAGGCTTTAACTGGCACCTCATTCACTCTGCTTTGCTGCTGGACCTCAGCTAGTAAATTTAAAAGACTCTCTTGTTCCGTTTGTGCATAGATACATATTACCAGAGGAACAAATTATTTTATTTTATTTTATTAATTGAGAAACACACTGGAGTCAAATCTTTGTTCTGTTTTGACTGAAAATTGTGGGCCAGTGCTGTAAAACATGGAATTAGACAGTGTCTTTTTCCATTAGGAGCTGGCTTTAATGCTGACAACTTGAATGTGAGATAACAGTGTCTACACTGTCCAGTCTAATCTCTGTTTTGGATGAAGCCGTCTCTCCCTTGAGCATCTCTCGGATACAGAACACACACTGACTGTACACGGTTTCCAAATTTGTGATGTATTGAACAAAGAAAGCTGGTTTCACGAGGAACAGAGCAGGTTCCTCAGAGGATAATCCAATTTATATTGGCCAGCCTCTGAAGAAGCAATTAGAAGGTGGATTAAATTAAACTCAGAGATAGGGAGAGTGTTAAACTCAGTTAACTTTGCATTCGTGCCTCTTTCCTTGCCTTGTGCAGTGAGACCGACACTATAGAGAGTGTGGCTGAACTGAGTAGCATTCTCCAACAGCCCCATTCATCATCCTCCACAGCCTGTTCTATCTGCTTCATGGATAGCCTTGTTCATTCAGACTGCTCAGCTGTGACAAAACCAAAAAAATAAATCCCTTTATAGATGTAACTGAACAAGTACCATAACAAAATACCACAGAGGACACACAAAAATCAGTCTGATTAAAAAAACAATGTGCCACAAATGTGCACTTAAGTATGTTGAATTTGCTGTCATAACAACTAATTGTCTTTTTTAAAAACACTTCAGAAAACCATATTTTTGTGCAACAGCAGAGTTGTCAACTGTTGGATGTTGAAGAAGCTGCATGCACACTTACTTTTTGCATGTTGCGTCAAAACAAGTTTGAGCATGCATTGAAACAAGGAGCATCTGGGAACTCCAGGCCTGAAGGGGGCAGAACCCAAACGAACCCAAACAAAGTGGAACCCAAAATACAACCCATGTTTCTGGAGGGACAAAATTCACCAGCGCACGCCTCAATAAGCATGGGTATAAATTGTTTGGTGTTAGCTTAGCCGCCCTCTTTGCTCTTCTCCACAACACAGCTCGTGTTCAACCACAGACGCAACTGGTATGGATTCTATTCATTTCAAATATTGTTTGAGGCAATCGTTTGTTTGCTATTTTCAGTTGATTTTGATCTTTGAACTTGAAGGAAAAGTAGGAGTTTAAGTTAATGGCATGTATGCAATGGAAATACTAGCAAATGGCAATTTCATCTGATCTTTGAATTTGATTTGCCTGTGCAATTGCTTTATTTGGTAAAAAATGTGTAGTTTAATGATGTTAAATTATTATTGTTTAAAGCCATTCTGATGTAGAATTTAATCTACTCCTTTTGTTTGTGTTCAAGGTTATCAACCTATTCCTACTCCTATTCCTATTCCTACAACTATTCTATGGTCTACTACTACAAATACTCTACTGTTTCAACAACCATCAAATCATCTCAAAAGGAAAATAAAAACACCAGAACGGAACCGAGTTGTCCCTTTGTACTGTTTGGGTTGAACAAGCCATTTTCAAGTTTGGGCTGAGCTGAATGTACTTTAACACCAGGATAACTTGACAGTTGATAACCACCTCATATCCAGCGTGGTGGTGAAGACCCCGGGATTAAAGGCCTGAGGAAGGGGAAGCTGTCATCGCAAAGGGAGAATTGACTGGGAAACAATGGCGAAGGAAGCTCTTGGGAAGACGGTGAAACAGCTGAAGCAAGAGCGGACCTTGGCAAGAACTGCCTTCACCAAGCAAGCCAACTACCTGAGCAGAACGTCAGAAAACCTGACGAGGACCGAACTACAAGAGGAGTTCAAGAAGCTCATGTCACTGGCAAGGAACGTCGGGGAAACAGGCAGACCTCGACAAAGCAATGGAGGAGTGTGATGAAACACGGGATAAAGTCCGACGCACAGTCCAGGACAACCTCTGGCCCAGATATGGAGAAAGTGAGGTCGGAGCGGCAATAAAAGATGCAGGCACAGCCGGTGGAGAACTTGAGGGGATACCTGTTTCCGCCGTGAATAGAGATGGCTATGAGCTAAGGTGGGACAGTGTGAAGAAGCAAATCCAAGGTGCAGCTACAAGCCTAGCAGAGTGGGAGATGTGGATTCCAGCGTCAGAGAAGGCAAGTCTGGAGGACAGGGTGAAGGAGCTGAAAGCTCTAAGCACCAGCCTTGAAGCAAGGAGAGCAGAATTCCTCACAGCACAAAGAATGGAAGAAGAGGAAAGAAGACGAAGAGCACCACCACTGCCTGTGCCAGCTCAACAATCAGTGAAAATAAGACCAACCAGCCTACCCAAGTTCGACGGATGTAAAAGGAATTTCCATCGATTGAGAAAGGACTGGGAGAACCTGCAAAGGCAGGGGGAACCGACCGGCTCAGCAGAGGCCAAGAAGTTCCAACTCCTGGACAGCGTAGAGGAGAGAATTTGCAGAGAACTGCGCCTGTCAACGTACAACACGGCGGAAGAGATGTTTAGAGTGCTGGAAATCAGGTATGGGAACAAGTCTACAATTGCTCTGGAGATAATTGAAGATCTGGAGAAATTTCCTGTATTAAGAGCAAACCAGCCGAGAAAAGTCATGGGCATGATTCAAACCATTGAGAAGGCCCTGAGCGACCTCACAGAGCTCGGAAACACTGGAGTCGTAAAGAATCCTCTGGTGATCAGATCCATAGAGGGCAAGCTGCCCGACAACCTGAGGAGAGACTGGCTCGTATTCATGGTCAACCCAAGAAATGGCGTTCCTGAAAACCCAAGAGGAAGTTCTTGAGAGACTGGAGCAGCTTGGCGTAAGTGAAAAGCCTGAAAGAAAACCTACTTACCTGGACAAGAAGTATGCCTCCACACGATCCACAAGGAGGGGAGGATGCATTGTCTGTGGAGATGAAAAGCATCGGGAGAAGATTTTCTTTTGCAAGCGGTTTAAAGAACTGAAGCCCGGCGAGAAGCTGAATGCTGTAGAAAAGTTGGGAGCATGCAAGAGATGCTTAGTCTGTCACAGAGAAGATGAGTACTGTAAAGACACTTACCTGTGCAAGAACAGAGACTGCAAAAAGGGAACTCGTCAGACCACCACTTCTTTCTTTGCTCAAGAGGAGACTTCAAGATGAAGGAATCTGATGGAGGAAAATCCACCTGGAGAAAGCAACCACTCACAGAGGAGCAAAGAAAGTTGATGTTTGAACTCACCCCAGAAATGGCAGAACGGTTCAAGAAAGCGTTCACCAACACCACTGCAAGAGCCAGCTGCGTGGAGAAGGATCAACGTAGAGTGGTGCCGCCAAGGGCACCCGAGCTACCAGTCATTCTAATGCTGTTAGAGGTAACTGCCAATGCAGGACAGAAGATTGGAACTCTCATTGACTTGGCATCAGACACCAACTACGTCACCCACAGAGCTGCCAGGAGATTGAATCTGCAAAGTGAAAACATCACGCTTGCCGTCCATGGAGTCGGAGGAATGGCCATGAAGGTCAAGACCAAAAGATACTCACTCAGAGTGAGAGTCAAGACACCCACCGGCACGGAGAGAGCTCATGAGCTTATCTGCTATGGCTTGGATGAAATCGCCAAAGTGCACAGAGTAATCAAACCAGAACAACTCAAGACATTCTTCCCAGAAACCAACCTGGAGGACCTCAAAAGACCAAAGCACATTGAGCTGCTCATCAGTCACCGGGAGGGAAGACTTGCTCCACGAAGAGTGAAAGTGATTGGAGACCTTGTCCTTTGGGAAAGCCCATTAGGGAAGACAGTTGGAGGAGCACATCTGGACCTCTTTGAAGATGTGGATACGACTGCGCATACGTCTAAAACACACTTTGCACGGTCCATGAGAACCTCAGCAGTGAAGTATCAAGAAATCACTGATGGACTGGAGTTCAAAGTTGAAACCAAAACCACAGTTGCTGACAGTTCTTGGACTGGTGGAAATGGGACAGCATAGGAGCAGCATGCGAGCCAAAGTGTGGAGGATGCCGGTGCGGCAACTGTCAACCAGGAGGAAAGGAAATGACTCTGAATGAAGAAAGAGAGCTCGAGATCATAAGGAAAGGCCTAACCTACATCAAAGCAGATGAACACAGTGATGGACCTCACTGGGACACAAAGTACCCCTGGATCCAAGTTCCCTTCCCAACAACAGGAGTGGAGTGGAAGCCACTTTCTTGCGAACAGAAAAACAACTCAAAAAAGAGCCAGAATGGAGACTGGCATACACAGCTCAAGTCCATGAGATGGTGGAAAGAAGAGCAGCAAAGACATCACTGCAAGCTGGAAAGGACCAGTATGGTATGTCAGCCACTTGGTGGCGCCAAATCCGCGCTCGCTTACAACAACCGTGCGACTGGTGTGGATCAGCAGCCAAAAGTTTAAAGGGCTCTGCATGAATGACCTTCTGCTGAAAGGGCCTGATGTTCTCAATCCCATCCGAGCTGTACTACTCAGGTTCAGACGAGGTGTCCATGCTGCTCTGGGTGACATCAAGAAGATGTACAATTCTGTGTGGTTAGAAGACCTGGAGATGCACCTCCACAGATTTCTCTGGAGAGACACTGAGGAGGGAGAGATCGAAGAGTATGCCATCACCAGAGTCAATATTGGCGATCGACCAGCAGGGTGCATCGCACAGCTGGCCATGAGAGACAGCAAAGCTGCCCATGTTTGCTCACCTAGAGGAGGAACGTAGGATCCTGGAAGAGGATGCTTATGTCGACGATGTCCTAACTTCCCATAATGACCTGCTAAAATTGGACCAGAACGCCAGGAGAGTTGAAGAAATCCTGAAGGCAGGCGGGTTCTTCCTCAAGACCTGGATCCGGTCAGGCCAAAGTGGGAGGCAGGAGGGTGTGCCAGGAGAAGGAGCAGCAGGAGCAAACAGAATATTCATCCTTCCAAACCAGATGAGGGAAGGAGACAACAAAGACCTTGGAGTTGGATACCTCGTGGAAGAGGATACACTTTACCTCAGTCAACTTCTCAAAGAGAAATGAGTCGGCCAAAATCTCCTTGGTGAGGGAAAAAAACTCCAAACCCACTGACAAGAAGACAACTGCTAAGCCAAGTAGCTAGTCTGTATGAATCAATCCAAAGAGACAGCTATGGATATCAAACCTTCTTTGCAAACAGAGTTGGAGAGATTCAGAAATCCACCTCTGTCGAAGACTGGTGGTGGATCCCAGGAGACCTGAACATTGCTGACCTTGTAACAAGAGGTGCAAGACCAGAAGACCTTAAAGAGGATTCTGTGTGGCAGAATGGACCAGGATTTCTGAAGGACCCGGTGGAAGAGTGGCCAAAAAGATCAGTCAAAGAAGTCGCTGCATTTGCCAAAGAGGGCATAGACCGGTTCCAAAGAAAGTCTTTCACAGCAGCACTGACCAGAGCACAGGGGAAGAAACAAGGTGATGTCCCATCTTCTACTGAAATGCCGCCAAAGTCTCCAATTTTAATTCACGCGAGGAGCGACCAGGAAGATGCTCAGGAAGGTGGCCCTGATGGACAAGAACCCAAGATCCAATTCCAGAGAGCACCAACTGGTTCTGCAATGGGAAAAATCCTCGACATCAGGAAGTTTAGCAATTTGACCAAGCTGGCCAGAGTCATTGCCTGGGTATGGAGAGCTGTGAAGAAGTGGAAAGCATTACTGACAAAGACCTCAATCTCTTGTAAGCCAAAGTGGGAGGGAATTCCTTCAGCGCCAGAGGTAACGACACGTGCTAAGGAAGTTGTACTTACCATTGCAGAATATGAAGATGCACTCCGGAGCGGATAACACCAGCCAAGCCATTTGAGTACACAACTGTGGACTTATTTGGACCTTATGAAGTCAAGGATGAGGTGAGAAAGAAAGTCAGGCTCAAGGTGTGGGGAATTGTCTTCTGCTGCATGGCATCGAGAGCTATGCACACAGATGTTGTCAGTGACCAGTCAACTGAAGGCTTCCTATTGGCACACCAGAGATGCACAGCACTGAGAGGGCATCCAAAGAAACTGTGGTCAGATCCGGGAAAATAAATTGTGGGAGCCAGACCGTCCCTCAAACAACTCTACCTCTTTCTGGGCCAATTGAAAAAATCCGAGCTTGAGAATGAAGCTTCAAAGCATGGAACAGAATGGAGTTGGGAAATCCACCCAGCAGACTTGCCTCACCGGAATGGAGATGCGGAAGCAGCTGTTCGTGCTGTGAAGCGGGCCTTGCGAAACCTGGGAGGAGAAGGAGTTTTCACATGGAGTGAGTTTCAAATGTTCTTGTTCATGGCTGCAAATCTTGCCAATGAAAGACCCATTGATGCCAGGGTGCAGAGCCGGGAAGACTGCATAGACCACATCAGCCCAAATTCCCTTCTGCTTGGACGGACTGGACCCAGAGGAGATCCTGGAAGCTTTGATTTTAAAAGCTACCCCTACAAAAGATTGAGCGCTATCCAAATGGAGGTCGACCGATTCTGGAGGAAATGGAGTCAGTTAGCTGGGCCCAACCTATTTGTGAGGAGCAAGTGGCACACAATGCAAAGGAATGTGGCAGTTGGAGATGTTGTCTGGCTGGCGGACCAAAATGAACTTGAAGGAAAAGTAGGAGTTTAAGTTAATGCAATGGAAATACTAGCAAATGGCAATTTAGATCAAACTGTGTGTGTTTTAGGACAGATGAAGGTCAGTCAAGCCCTGTTTCCCATTTCCCACTGTCTCCCTCATATTGCAACATTATGCAAGCTAATGGTTTAATTATATATTTCCTCTGCTTGTTGTGAATGATTGCTCATCACCTACAATTTCAGGTCTGAGGACAATGTTTCAGCTTCATAGTGGACTCTTATATTCAATTCAATTCAGTTTATTTTATATAGCCCAACATCACAAATACAAGTTTGCCTCGGAGGGCTTTACAATCTGTACACATAACATCCCTGTCCCGGGACCTCACATCGGATCAGGAAAAACTCCCCTAGAAAGATAGTAAAAACCCTTTCACAGGGAAAAAAGGGAAGAAACCTGAGGGAGAGCAACAGAGGAGGATCCCTCTCCCCGGATGGACAGAAGCAATAGATGTCATGTGGCCAGAATGAATAGCGTAGTTACAGCACATTCAATGAATATGACAGAAATTATTCATATAATGAGTATTAGGCATGGTCCATGATCCTGATAATCCATGAAGCAGAAGGCGGTAGAGAGGAGGGGGGCATCAGAAGGGCCATGGCAGCAGGCAGGACCGGTTCCAGGCCGGTTCCATCAGCAGGGCCATGGCAGCAGGCAGGACCGGTTCCAGGCAGCCATGGATCCATGGCAGGAGGGGTGGGTGGGGGGGCGGCAGGACCCGGGGCAGGACCCGGGGCAGGACCGGTTCCAGGCAGCCATGAATCCATGGAAAAAGAAAGTAGAGTTAGTAATGTGCATTGAAGAGACAATAGTTTATCCAGATGGAGAGAAAGAAGAGGAGAGGAGGAGTGAAAGAGGAAGAGAAGAGGAGCGAAAGAGGAAGAGAAGAGGAGCTCAGTGTATCCTAAGATGTCCCCCAGCAGTCTAGGCCTATAGCAGCATATCTAGGGGCTGGACCAGGGCAAACCTGAGCCAGCCCTAACTATAAGCCTGAAACAGCCCTAAGTATAAGCGCTATCAAAGAGGAAAGTCTTAAGTCTACTCTTAAATGAGGTGACTGTGTCTGCCCCCCGGACTGAAAGTGGAAGCTGATTCCACAGAAGAGGAGCACGATAACTGAAAGCTCTAGCCCCCAACCTACTTTTTAAGACTCTGGGAACCACAAGTAACCCTGCATTCAGTGAGCGTAACGCTCTGGTGGGGTAATATGGCACTATAAGCTCTTTAAGATATGATGGTGCATCACCAGCTAAGGCTTTATAGGTGAGGAGGAGGATTTTAAATATGATTCTCGATCTTACAGGAAGCCAGTGGAGAGCAGCTAATACAGGAGTAATGTGATCTCTCTTCCGAGTCCTTGTTAGTACACGAGCTGCAGCATTCTGGATCAGCTGGAGAGACCCAAGGGACTTTCCGGAGCAGCCTGATAATACGGAGTTACAGTAATCCAGTCTTGAAGTAACAAATGCGTGGATCAATGTTTCTGCATCGCTTTGAGACAGGATGTGCCGGATCTTTGAGATGTTCCGTAGGTGAAAAAAGGCAGTCCTTGAGATCTGTTTCACGTGGGAGCCAAAGGATAGGTCCTGGTCAAAAATAACTCCGAGATTCCTTACGGTGGTGGTGGATGCCAGAGCGATGCCATCCAGGGAAACCATATCGTCAGATAGTTGATTTCTGAGGTGTTCTGGGCCGAGTAGAATAACTTCAGTCTTGTCAGAGTTCAGCAACAGGAATTTGCAGGTCATCCAGGTTTTGATGTCTTTAAGACACGCTTGAAGTTTAGTGACCTGGTGGATTTCATCTGGCTTGATTGACAGATATAGTTGAGTATCATCGGCATAACAGTGAAAGTTTATGGAGTGTTTTCTGATAATATTGCCTAAAGGAAGCATATACAAGGTGAATAAAATTGGTCCAAGCACAGAACCTTGTGGAACTCCATGACGAACGGCGGTGGTCGTCGAGGCCTCATCGTTTACAAATACAAACTGAGATCTATCTGATAAATACGACTTAAACCAGCTTAATGCTGTACCTTTAATACCAATTGACTGGTCTAGTCTCTGTAATAAGATGTCATGGTCAATGGTGTCAAATGCTGCACTAAGGTCTAACAGGACAAGTACAGAGACAAGTCCCCTATCTGATGCAACTAGAAGGTCATTAGTAATTGTCACTAGTGCTGTCTCTGTGCTATGATGCTTTCTAAATCCTGACTGAAATTCCTCAAATAAACTATTGTTATGTAAAAAGTCGCACAACTGATTTGCGACTACCTTCTCCAGTATCTTAGAGAGGAAGGGAAGGTTAGAGATAGGTCTGTAGTTAGCCAACACCTCTGGATCCAGGGTGGGCTTTTTAAGAAGAGGTTTAATTACAGCTACTTTAAAAGACTGTGGTACATGACCCATTAGTAAAGACCCATTGATAATATCTAATACAGAGGCACAAATTAAGGGTAAAACTTCTTTAAACAGCTTTGTCGGAACAGGGTCTAGGAGACAGGTAGAAGATTTAGAAGTAGAAACCATTGAAGACAGTTGGTCGAGGTTGATGGTAAAAAATCCATCCAGACGCACAGCAGGGCCCACAGCCTCCTCCATGGCCATCCCACCTGAGGATGGACCGGCAGTAGTCGAGGGCAGGAGATCACCGATCCTGTCTCTAAGGGCCATAATCTTATCATTGAAGAAGTTCATAAAGTCATTACTACTGAGGTCTATAGGAATACACGGATCCACCGAGCTATGACTCTCAGCCAGCCTGGCCACAGTGCTAAAGAGAAACCTAGGGTTGCTCTTGTTTTTCTCTATTAGTGATGAGTAGTAGGCTCCTCTGGCATTACGGAGGGCCTTCTTATATGTTCTCAGACTATCCCGCCAAACCAACCGGGACTCCTCCAGACCGTTGGAGCGCCATATGCCCTCAAGCTTCCGTGATGCTTGCTTCAATATGCGGGTCTGAGGGTTGTACCATGGAGCGAGCCTCCTTTGCTTAATGATCCTCTTTTTTAGAGGGGCTATCGAGTCCAGCGTCACTCTCAGTGAGCCAGTAGCACTATCGACGAGCTGATCAATCTGGGAGGGAGTAAAGTTAGCACAGGAGTCATCTGTTATATTGAGACATGGTAATGAATTAAATACAGAAGGAATCGCTTCCTTAAATCTAGCAACAGCACCGTCAGTTAGACATCTGGTGTAAAAACTCTTGCCTAACGCTGTACAATCTGGTAGCATAAACTCAAAAGTTATAAGGCAATGGTCTGATAAAAGAGGGTTCTGTGGAAACACTACTAAATGCTCCACGTCAATGCCATATGTAAGAACAAGGTCGAGGGTGTGGTTAAAGCAGTGAGTCGGTTCCTGTACTCTCTGACGGAAGCCAATCGAATCTAACAATAAGCTAAATGCAACACTAAGGCTATCATTGCTAACATCCACATGAATATTAAAATCACCTACAATAATAACCTTATCAGTCTTAAGGACCAAACTTGACAAAAACTCAGAAAATTCAGATATAAATTCGGAGTACAAACCTGGTGCTCGGTATACCACGACAAACAGAATCGGCTGTACTGTTTTCCAGGTTGGATGTGAAATACTAAGAACGAGGCTTTCAAATGAGTTGCAGCTCAATCCAGGTTTAGGACCCATCAGCAGACCCGAGTCAAAGATGGCAGCTACTCCACCTCCTCGGCCGGTGTCTCGAGGAATGTGCATATTAACATGACTTGGAGGAGTAGATTCATTTAGGCTGACATATTCCTCATGTTTCAGCCAGGTTTCAGTAAGACAAAATACATCAATATGGTTGTCAGATATTAATTCATTTACTAATACAGCTTTAGAAGACAAAGATCTAATATTTAGGAGTCCACATTTAATTATCCTATCGTGTTGCACTATTGCAGTAGTGGTGTTAACCTTTATGAGGTTGTTTTCTATAACTCCTCTTTTGGTTACTTTTGATTTAATTAATTTAAGTGGCCGTGGGACAGACACAGTCTCTATAGAATTAAAGATGGGCAGCTGCCCTAAAGAAAATGCAGGAAGTGCAGAGAAGGGTGTAAGACTACAACTCTGCTTCTGCTTCCTGGTCTGTCATGCACGAGGTCGACCAATAAGCTTGGTCATGTTTGCAGAAAGGAGATCCGCTCCATCCGAAGTGGGATGGATGCCGTCACCCCTAATCAGACCTGGGTTTCCCCGGAAAGACCGCCAGTTATCTACGAAGCCCACATTGTTTGCTGGACACCACCGTGACAACCAACGGTGGAAAGTTGACATGCGGCTATACATCTCATCAGTCACCGTGTTTGGGAGCGGGCCAGAGAAGACTACCGAGTCCGCCATTGTTTTGGCGTAAGCACACACCGACTCCACGCCGATTTTAGTGACTTCCGAGTGGCGAAGCCGGGAGTCATTAAAGCCGACGTGTATTACAATCTCACTGTATTTACGTTTGTCTTTAGCCAGCAGTTTTAAATAGGACTCAACGTCGCCCGCCCTGGCCCCAGAAATACATTTGACTGTGGTCCCTGGTTTCGCAATCTTCACGTTTCTAACAATTGAGCTCCCGACAACCAAGGTTGGTTTCTCAGTGCCGCTGAGTGGCGAGAGGCTAGAAACGGGAAGAGGGTGGCGGTGTCCAGAGGACTGCTTAGATCCCGGCTTCTGCCTCCCTCGTACAGTCACCCAGTCCCTCGGCTGCTCGGGGGCTGCCGGGGAACAGTTAACGTTATCAGAAGCTAAAGCTAGTTGGTCCGCACCGACTATGGGAGTTGGGATGGCTATCGTAGCTAACGTCTGAGCTTCAATGGTGCGGAGCCGTGCATCTAACCCACTGAGACCTGCCTCCAACCTAGCAAATAAACTACACTTCTTACATGTATCGTTATCATTAAAGAAGGCAGGGGAATAGCTAAACATGTGACACGCTGAGCAGGAGAGAGCAGAAGAGGGAGAGGAGGAAGACATCGCTAGCTGCTAGGCTAAGTGAGGTAGCTAACGATTATCAGAACAAGCAAAGTGAAAACAGGACAGTTAGATGCAGGCGGTGAGCCGCTAAAAGAAGAAGAGAGTTGAGTGTTTAGATGTGAAAGATGTACAACAGGTGATCAGGCGCTTGTACTGGAGAATATCACACAATTAGCTCGGTTTAGCTGGAGCTGAGACAAGTACGTTATCAACACACACGGTGGAACCGGAAGTGACGCAATACGCTTACCGTCGGAAGTGACAATCCTAACTCAGCCTCTGAAAAAAAAAAAAAAAAAAAAAAAAAAAAATATGCTCTAGTCCTATTAGTATTTAGAAATTTTTGCAGAAAGTAAAGGCCAGACTTCCCCCTCAAACAGCTACCACTGAGAGTAAACAAGGTTGTCGTCCAGAGAGAAGGGGGAACAGCTGCTGGCTTGGGAAACACTGCATGTAGCTTCAGTATTGATCATCATGCATCAAAGATCTAAAAGTGAAATGATTCACCATGAACTTCATTCATTAAAATGTATTTTAATGACAAGACTTTTGGTCGGTAGTTCTAATGGTATGTTGGTTGTTGCTATTTTGGGGATTTTACTTGTATAGCCTCTTGCTTTTGAATGACCCTACTGTGTTTCATTTCCCTGTTATCTGGATTTCATCTCTCTGTTTCTAACCCACCAGATTGTGGACATTTGACTGAACGACTGTTGACAGCCCCAAGGCCTTGGTGAAGTGCTGGCTAAGTGCTAGTCGCTCTGCAACCTTAACTATGGTTATATTGTAGAGTTGTTCTCTGGAATTTGCAGAAAGTCCTTCAAATGTGTCCTGCATGTTACAACAGAAACAATGTTATAGCAAAGTAAGTAAAATTAATTTATAGCAATTTTCAATACAGAAGTTATCGGAACAAATGAAGGAAAAGGAAACAGAGGCAGGAGGGAAAGTGTAAAAAGGTGTGAAAGTGTATTCTTGGCATTGTATTGTTATGTTACCTGTTATAACTATCAAACTCTTATGAAGAAGAGAAAAAAAATACACTTTCATGTGTTAATTAAAAAAACACACAACTATGAGGATCTTGAGTCCTATCTATATTTGTGGCTCATGTGGTAGAGTGTCTGTCCTGTTATCACAAGGTAGCAGGTTCAATCCTTGTCCTCCTCACGTGAGGTTTTCGTTTTAAAACTCATATCTTTTGCTACGTTTACTCTGAGCGTCCTCACTCCGCCGGACTTTTAGAGCACCGCAAACGGAGGACGGCTCCGTTTTTACTAGCGGACGCCTCACTGTCTCATGAGCTGCCACAGAACCAGCAGCAGTAGTTTGGAGAAGTGATCCACTTTGTGAAAGCATATCTACTTTGCTCAGTTTGCTGCAGCAGTTGAGGAATCGCTCTTCTTCGCTCATCTGCAGCCTGATACTTTTCAGCATATGCTGTGTGTTTGTTCTGGAAGTCTGGGAGTCTTTAAATATTAAATGTTTTGTTGTTTGTTCATTTCTCGCCACATATTAAGCATACAGGTGAGCCATCATTGTTGGCAGTGAGAGCATGTTCCCCAAATAAATTCATACGGTGATAATGTGTCCAAATTGATTTTATAGCTATTTGTCCTGCTTCCAAATGGCCCAAAGAAAGAAGGACTATAGGAAAACTGCTGAATAATTAGATATTTAATATATCAGGCAAATCTGTCAGAAACTTACTGTAAACACGTCTTGTATATTGTATTGTGTGTACGATTATTGTCACATTGTCGACATATACTTTATTTTTGTGACAAGCCAAGAAGACGCTCACTTGCCTCATAATTCAGTCATTCTCCTACACAGCAAACAGCCTCTCAACAGGTCGGCTGGTCCTTGAATGGCCTCTTCCTGCTGATTGCATGTGTGACCCGGATAATGAGCATCATGATACTGTGTGTGTGCGCGTGCATGTGCGTGTGTGAGAAAAAGGTTTGTATCAGTGTTGTTCAGAAAGCAGTAGCCTAATGATGAAGAAGCCACTCTTTAAAAAAAAAAAAAAAAGGTCACTTACTGCTGTGAGCGTTCTGCTTTTTTTCAGGTCGAGCAACCTTCATGACAGCAATGTAGTCGCTAACTGCTTCCTGGTTATTATCATTTCACCGTTTATCCACTGACTAAGAGCTGTCTCTCTCATATAAAGTAACTGTAGCAGATGCATCAGTCCTCTTGATCCTTTGCACCACTTCTCATCTGCTCGCTCCCTCTCCATTCAGCCAGTGACACACATTCTCCACTCGGTCAGACTGAATCACTCTTTGAAGTTAATGAGTCAAAACTATCAGTCGTTTTGCTTTTAATTAGAAAACGGACAGATTGATTACATTTTTAATTGAAGCTGTCACTTTCAATTAAGATGACATCCTAGAGAAGCCCTCTCCTCTCTCAACTATTTATTTATTAATTTATCAGCAGCTTCCTCAATATGTTACACTCATTTGCCTCCTGATCTTTTTTCTCTTCCACTGTCGCTGTTAGGGACCCTTGTCGTCCGCAGATGACCATCAAGGCTCTGATGTCAAGCATTTCCTCTGTCTTTAATACATTCATTTTACTCATATTTTACAATCATTTAACTCCCATTATATTATTACTCATGTTTCTTGTATCTTTGGTCAGCTCCCCTCCAGTCGCTATCTCACACTCATGGACCTTGCTTTTCCTCTTATTCTTAATTATTGTCCATATTGGATAACCCGGACCACCCTAATGCAGGGACAGGGGAGCACTTTCTCAAAAGACTGATTCAGCTCCACGATCACAAGGACTGATACAGGATATCATTCCTTCCAACCGCAATAAGACTTTATAATAAATCACCTCTGTCCAGATCCTCCAATTGAATCAATATCAATAACCCTGGCACCGCTTTTGTCATTTAGTTAGTCACTGTACTTCTATTTCACTGTATACACTTTATATACACTGTACATATTTTGCATTTTTTCTTTATTTAATTTTCTTGAACTTAATATGTTCTCTGCTATTTTATTGTATTGTATATATTGAGTATTTTTCATACTTAATATTTGTATGTTTACTCTAACTTTGCTTGCTGCTGCTACAAACAAATTTACCCCTTGGGATGAATAAAGTATATCTATTATTCTAGCAGTATCACTCTCTGTCTCCTCTTTTATAAATTATTTCAACAAAAATATAAGGAAAAGTGTATTAAACTTGCATGGCATCATTAATGGAGTTGATTTTGTTATTAATTGTATTACAAATCATGTTTGGTGATCTCTTCCAGTGACCACTGGACACTATTCAACAGCACAACATGTTAAATGACATCTCTTATAATGAATGCTGAAGAAATAATCAATAATCAATTTAACCCAAAACATTTTTAAGGCATCAGTTATCTAACATTTTTAAGTTAAACCAGCTCGAAAGGATTTACAGTCAGCAATAGAGTGAAACCACACTGATACTAATTAACCGCATATTTGTGTATCTACATTGTATCTATTATAAGTAGTTGCTGAGCACAATACAATTTACGGTCTATTCAAATAGCACATTTCGAAACCTGAAATGTTTCAACCTCAATTTCAGTTTGTCCTTGCAGATATTAACACAAAAATAGAGTCCGGATGCGGGGCAAAACAAGTGGGTTCGAGACCGCTGCCTCGTCATACATGCAGCGGTTTGTTTACAATTAGAACGCAATAGACCCTTCATTCCGAAACAATAGGCTTATAAACATAATCTAATCAAGTTTACCCAAAGCGCCATGTGAAGAACAATTGTCATGCGAGTGTGTAGTGGTATGCACCCATTAGAGCTTATCTTAGATGGCGGACTCTTGAGGCGAAACTTTTTCTAATAAGATGCATCAGGACAATGTTTAGTCGCAGTCCAAATGCCTGCTGGAGCTGGATATTTTGTACTTGTAATGAACACTGCTAGAGGAACTACATACATTGAAAACGCAGTTGGTGCTCCATAATGAAGAGAAAAAAAAGGAAGAGGAGAAGGTGTTTTGAAGAGATCTTTCCGATAACATTTCTGACCAATGAGAGAACACATGTGAAGACAAAAAAACCAAGGGGCAAATCAAATTAAAATAAATTCCCTGAATCGGAACAAAGCAAACAAACTGCAGACCTGAAAACACCTTTATTTTAAAGTTCTAGTAATTATCTATCATTATGTTATAGCCTCGGCTCTACTAATCCACATGTCTGTGGCATGATCATATATTGTCTTTTCTTCTTTTCTTGTTCTTCACAACCCATGTCTCTAATTGTCTTCCTCTTCTCTGAATCTCCTTTCCTCCTCCCAACCCGGAGGAGTGAGTGGCTGCGGCTCTTTATGGTACACTTCCTGGTGAGGAGGCTCTTGAGTGCAGCCCGAGCCATTCTTTCCCCATACAATGCTGTGTTCTCATTAACTCTTATCAAAGTTCATCTTGCATCCAAATTCTGAAAAGAGAAAATGAAAAAGACAGAGCAGCGAGAGTCAGAGAGAGAGAGAGAGAGAGAGAGAGAGAGAGAGAGAGTCATGTAGATAAAGGACAGAGAAATAATGGTTTAATGGTGATTGAGGACGGCCAGAATAATCACTGCAGTCCTCTGACTATAGTCTGAATATTGGTTTGATGTCAAATTAAACTGTGTTCATATCTGAAATTCTGATAAGCATGTTGTGTTTTTTCTTTTCTTCTATAGACCAATATGTTTCTTTGTCCGTTTGGATTATTTTAGAGCTGGAAAAGAAGTTAGAGAAGCATAAGAAATTAAATAGAATTTATATAATTAAATCTCACTCACATAATAGGCCCTTTGATTAATACCCTCATGTTATTTGCTTTCAGTCCAGCATACAAGAGAAATGCCAATACTCACAAACCACTACAAGGAGCTCAGCAGAGATGGAAACACTGTCCTAGCTTCAGTAAACAGAGGACACGAGCAGGTGGAGACATACAGCGAGTACTTAGTGCAATCTATACTTGATTTGTACAGATGATTAGAAATCACCCTGCAATTCTGTCTGTAAGTATCCTCCACCTCTCCTCATAAAAATACACAGTTACTCCTCCTCCTGTATCATCAGATCCTACAGTGCAGCTGGATTTCCTCATTGAGATGTAAAGAGTGATAATTGGAGACTGATTGCAGCCTTCAATGACTATCACACAACTATCACGATGCTTAAATACACACAAGCTCTATTTATGATAAGAAATCCTGCTGTCTGATGAAAGCCTTCATCTCAACTTGTAAAATAGTCTGATGGATAGGTATTTTGTACTGTCTGTTCCTACCTTTTGCATGCATATAATGCACAGTGCTAGCCAACATACTGCTAACAGCCAACAAAGCGTGTGCCCAATTGCTCTAGTCCCTGTTAATGATTGTGTTGTTTCAGTTTAGCAGTCATATTTCCCCCTGACATCAGCATACTGAAAATGTCGAAGGCAATAGTGTTCTCCAGGACTGAATAGCGTAATGTTACTCTGACTGTTTGACAGATTATTCTAACTGAGGAGCACTTTATTTTTAATGATACAACAGCTGATTCAATTCATGTTGCCAGCTAACAGTTATACTGCCTTATAACTACAAGTGGACAGAGTGTTTTGGTTTTATATGAATGGTAAAACATTTAAACAATTAAAGATAGATATGTTTAGTCATTACAAAATGTTATTCAACAGTAAAAATGTGGATGTTTCTAAAGAGGATGGAGAAATGTGTTTGAATAAGCAGTGGAAATAAAAATGAAAGATTGTTTTGGAGGGAAGGTGGCTCCAGAATAAATGAGGAATTCAAAAGGAGTGTTTTTGTCTCAAGAGATGTGTCGGTGCTACAGTGGGTGATTATTTGTAGTGTTAAAACAAACTCATCTGGCTCAATGGGCTTCTTTACTTTTACTCACAGCTCAGTAGCATGAAGAACTGTGGAACCCCTCCATCGTGACTCAGATAAACACAGGGGAGACTATATGATACTATTAAGACCAGCAAAGAATTTAACCATGATAGATGGTGTTGGAGAGTGCTTTCACTTTGCCCAGGAACTCTGTCCCCCAACTCTAATATTTAGGCATTTTCAAATCAATAACTTGGGTCCCTGAGTCTGTGTACATAGCGTGCTGAATAAACCTCTTGAGTTATTTAGTGTAAACTGCCTGTGCCCCCAAAATAATCACTTCTGTAAGGAAAAAGATAGTTTAGGGGATTAGATGTTCTTTCTACAGCGAACTTGCTATTGCTTAATGTGTGTTAGAGACAGCCTTAGGTCTTTGGGATGGCACTGTTCTGCTGCTCCCACTTTAATTGGCTGCTGGCCCCTCAGCCTCGCCTGAATGGGAAGTCATTTAGGGACCTTTCACTCTCATAGAGGATTGTCAGTTGCTGCTGCAGGAGAAATTGCATTCCTGTTTCCATACAATGGCTGGTCTGAGTTGGACGGGGCAAGAGTATCACTGTCATTATCATGACAATGGAAGCTAATTCCACTGCCACCGGCGCCATTCTGAAACCCTCTGCAGCATCCGCTTATCAGGGGGCACCATGAGACCAGCAGGAAGCTATGCTACCGCTGCGTCTGTGGTAAAGATTTACACACACAGTACACACTCACAGGCAGATACACACAAACACAATCAGGACTCATACTTTGTTTAGAGAGGCAGCCACAGGCATGAACCAACATATCAGGAAAAAAATGTTTATTACACAGCACATCTCACTTCGTGGCACACTGTGTGCCCAGACAATAATCTAAATTGTTGTTATTTCCTCAACATGGATATGATACAAATCTGATCCAGTGACAGTGTAAAAGGCATTTTAGTGTGAATAAAATAAATGCAACCTCTTAATCCCAGTGATCCATCAGTATGTTGTGCAGCCAGACATTGTTAAAACCAACAGAAATGTATTTTAAATTCTGGAAAAGACCATAAAGTTTCCAAACATGTCATTGATAGAATCCAATAGAAGACAATGTATATGTACACACACATATATCCACCCATTATGAGTTATTACCTTTTACAATAAGATCCCAAGACAATTAAAATTTGCAGGCGAGTATTTTTTGCATTTTCATGTTGTTTAATTGTCATGCCTCCGGCATGTAAAGGCCTATAAGCTAAGCTAACTAGTTGCTGGATGCTGCCCAATATATACTGTTAAGATATGAGACCTGTATCAATCTCCTCGTCTAATTCTCAGCAAAAAAGTTAATAAATTTAGTTCCCAAAGATTTTGAACTATCTCTTTAAGCTGGCAGGATCATCCTGTTAGAGCCTATTTTGATGTTGAACAAGTAAACAAACCTGACCAGCTTGTTTTGTGTGTGTGTTGAGAGCATTAGGCTGTGAATGCGGTGTGAGCCAGATGTATTGACATGAGGTGTTTGAGGAAGGTTTTACTTTATGCATTGTGTAGAGGCATTGTATACTTAGCTTGTAAAGGGAATATCTCAAATGTGTTGAGTAAAGTGGAAAATCAGTAGAACTGAAAGACACTTAGGATATTGGTTTGCTCCTCTTGCTCCCAGTTATTTAACCTCAGCCCTGTTTGCACCATTTCACAGCGTTGTGTCATTGGTCTGACCCAATAATCTGCAGCCTTTATCCCTCTCTTTCCCCTATCACCATCTGCCATCCAGCAGGATCTTCCTCTGTTCCCAGGAAGGTAGTATGGGTCAGACCTAGGAGGCACTATTAAACACTGACTGACCTGATCCAAATTTAAATCACTCACACACTTGTACCTAAACAAAGAAAATCCCTCTGGTGTATAATGAATGGTAACACATGTTTTTTGTTAGGTGGAAGTATCAGGTTTGAATCCTGGCTTGAATTTTTTAATTTTTTTTATTTACCACACTATAAAAAGTAAAAATACAAAAACAATATACTAACATAGAATAAACAACTCATTGACTGGCAAATTATTAGATTTTTTTCACTAATAAATAGGATTTGAGTGGATTGTCTCAATTAAATATTGTAGACCAAGCTGATCAAGAAAAATGTTGTCGATCAGAAATTGTATTTCTAATGCATATTGAAATGTTGTAAATTCAAAAATCCCTACAAATATTGTAATATGTGAATGTTTTTTGGCTTTTGGTGCCTTCACTTTATGTGTATATTGAGGTTGAGGTTTAAGAATTAGGAGTGGGAGGAAGTCTCACTCAGCTCAAATGTATGCATCACATATATTGGACTAAAGTCAGACAAGCAAAGGTTAAGCAAGAGATGGGACCCTCAATGTGATAGATGTAGGCAGGCACCAGCTACATATCTTCTGGCTTGGTCCAAAACGGTTTACTGGATATCTATCTTTAGCACTCGTTGTAATTTTTTGGCTTTTCCCCCCCAAAAAAATGTATTCATAAAGATGGGTTGCCCTTGCCTTTTCCACTCTTATAGCTAGACAGCTGATTCTCCTAAATTGGAAATCCAACCATTTGCTTTCAAGCTCAACATTGTTCTTCAGTTATTACATCGTCTCTTCTCTCTCTTCTGGAGTCAGTAACTTGTGACCTCTACATGCAGACAGATCCAGTTTAGTTTCTGGCTGCTGAGTCACAGTGTTGGTGAGCGCTGTGGGCAAATCAGCAACAGAAACACATTAAGCACCTTGATATTCAAACAGAGGTTAAGTGAATCTACCGCCTCCTTTCAGGTTCAGATTTACCCCGAGACTGAAGGCCTCCTCAACATACCTGATACATACCAGTAATGTCATTGGTGTGGACAGTCATAACCTTGATAGAGGCCTTAATGTTACAGAAATCTTCGCTGTCCAAGGTGCTGAATCGATCTTTCAGCAAAAAATAACAAATTTTCCCTGCAACCTTTTTTTATGATGATAGGACCAGGATTTTAATCCCACTAGGCCAACACTGCATTAAAAAAAATCATTTTTGGGAAGCTTGGTCAGTTTGCTTTTCGTGAACACTAACCACTGCATCACATGATGTTCTTTAATTGTTTGCACAGCTGCAATCAGGAAATACATTTTGTGTTCTTTCTCCGGCCACTTTATAAGTAAAGCACGCTTACTGTATTGTGCTCACTGGATGTTTACTTTCTTCGTCTCTGATGCCTATCTGCTCTATCAACAATACTGGTATGAAAGCTGACTCAGGTGACTGAAGAAAATCATACTTCCCCAACCAACTAACTCCTGTCACTTGTGAAGTTTCTGAAAGTTACTCAGGTTAAGAGTGTCAGATAACAAAATTAGAAAGCCAAGGCTAAATGTTAACAACAGGATAATATCATCGCTGTTGTAGTTAAGTATGTTCTCTCTGAATTGGTGGACTGTTTGTAAAGCATAATTTCCAGCTTCACTCCATGCAGGAAAAAAAACCTTCTAACTCATGGGAGCGTTGTCCAACGGTTGCAGACATTCGCGGCCACGTGAGCCGGCGTCCCGCCAGTACCCCCGACGTGTGCAAAGGTACGAGGGCCCGTACATCGCTGCTTGCAGCTTTAATTATCGTTAGTATTATTTATTATCTGAACAGATACTGATACAGGGATCACTAAAAGTGTTATCCTGATAAATTATTCTAACCAGAACATAAATGTCTGAACCTGGTTTTATGACAATCCATCCAACAAATGTTGAGACATTTCACTCAAAACCTCAAATATCAACCTCATGTCAACCTCAACATAAATATGTAAAGTATGCACTTTGCTTTCCATGGAGCATACTTTCATAAACATATCTGTACATTAGAATTGTTTGCTCTGAAAAAGTCTGATGAAAAACTGCAATACAATCTAAATTTAGAGAATCTTTTGCTTACGTATCCAGAATTTACAGCAAATTTAAACTTGAATTATCTCGTTGTTGTTATCTTTGCTTTAGTGTATGTTATTTGCCCTGTCTCCACTTTTCTCTAAAATGGCGTCGTTTCAACGTGGCCCACGATCATAAGTGTAGGAGTTCTTCTCTTTTCTTTCTCCTCATTTCACTGAGCAGCATTAAGAGAACTACCAGACCAAATAGATTTTGAGGTCACATGAGGCTGGTGGGTGGAAAGTATACAACAGCCTTTTCTATTTCAACTGAAGCCACTCACTCAGAGGACATATATGCAAAGAATGAAATAATACATTTTCTGAGTAACATTCAACCATTTAATGATAAACAATGTGACACTCAAACATGTACAGTATATACATTACATCTACAGTACATTGATCTGTGTACAATGATTGAAAAAACAACAACATGTACAGCGCAGTTAGTTTCACCCCTTTCGAGAAATCCAAGTCAACTGCTGTCCTCCCATTGGGCAATGTGCTTTGCAGCTGTGAAATGCACACACACACAGACAGTGTACAGACAGAGAGACACACACACACACACACACACACACACACACACACACACACACACACACACACACACACACATATATATATATATATGCAATGGCTATTTAAAGAATGTTGCATGTTGAGCACAAAAGCATTGTAATAAAAAAAGTGTGTGCATGAATCCCAAATAATCCTTCAATACTACTTAAATGTGGCTGGGAGGAAACTGTTAATCTAAAATATGGCGTAAAAGACTGAGAATCTTTAAATGCATATGGAAACACACACACACACACACACACACACACACACACACACACACACACACACACACACACACACACACACACCTCTGGAGAAACACAGCTTAGTGTCTGCCTCCGGCTGTGTGATATCCACTTATCATTTTATCACCAATTAACACAACACTGCAATGAAGGCTGGAAATCACTCTGATGGGGTGAAGGGCTGTGTGTGCTTATAATCAGCTGAATTTATGCATTTCACTCTTTGTTGCTTCAGTGGAATTGTATTTTATTTCAAGAGGAAGGCGCAGGAAAATTCAGATATGTTTAGCTTTGTTAATGACTTTGTTAATTAGCGGTGAGATATAATTTGACCAATAAAGCCCCTTTTGATCATGATCTCCTAGTCCTGTTTTACACTAACACAAACTACAGAGAGAGAGACATTAGGAGGTCATCAAAAAGCAGGTTGTAAACATGTCGCACTGGCAATGTTGACCACATTCAGAGCAGATCACTCATTCAGCTATGGGTGATCAATACCAGATTACACAGCAACCACTACAAAGACGCTCAAGTGGGCCAAACTAAACATCTGCCACCCTCATTCCTTACGATCAATGTAAGTGGTATGTGTGTGTCTAAACACTGCAGGCCTTTGTGGGGCTGATGTATATTGATCGCTCACAGGCTCTGGATGGTGAGCACTGAGTGCCATTGATTTAGACTGAGTGCCTTGTTTAAATGTGTCGGCAGGATCACACAGCTCTTTCAATGTTGTGTTTATATCATTAATGGACCCACTGAATTAACATTTTAGACGCTGTGATTATCAGCCACAGATAATTGTCTGAACACAGAAGAGAACAGCATTTGCTTTTTTCCAAACAAATACAAAAAGTTGTAAAACTCCTTTAAGTGATATTTTTTTACATTAAACACTGAATCAAATCAATGTATCCACATCATTCTTCACACAGATCTTCAACAGATCACTGGAGCGGTGTGAAGTCTCCTTATGCTTGAAATGCTCCACAATAATTCCAGTCCCCAAGAAACCCTCCATCACAGGTGTATATGATGACAGGCCTGTCACCCTGACATCTAAGGTCATGAAATCCTTTGAGATACTGGTATTAACCCACCTGAAGGACATCACATGACCCCCTGCAGTTTGCCTACCGGACAATGATGCAGCCAATGCACTACATCCTGCAACACTACGACTTCAGACTGGCACTCAACACCATCATGCCAGTCATCCTACTCACCAAACTCACCCAGCTCACTGTTCAGTGGATCACACACTTCCTGACACACCAGGGAATGAGTCTGCATACAGTGGTGATCAGCTATTTGGTTTTGTGCCCAAAGTGTGACAACAATGTCAAGTCTTAACGCTTCTAAATTGCTATTACTGCCTATATTACATGTCACATTTGTAGGGTGACAGTGACTTGAGGGTTTGCGATACTGCCTCCCAGCAGGCAGGTTCACCACATGGATGGTAATTTGTACAAAAAAGAACTCTACCTTTTATTCCCGCAACACTTTCATTCACCCTTACCCAGATGGAGCCTTACCATGCAGGCAAATGTATCGGTTCTGCGTTTTACATCGCTGGTCGTTCCAGTTAAAGCAGTGGTTCTCAAACTGTGGGGCGCGACCCTCTAATGGGGCGCAGAGGTATTACAGGTGGGGCGCGGGGGGGTGATGCTGTTTTAAAAATATATATTTAAAAAAAAATTATAATCATTTTTTTTTAATAATAAAAAAAATATATATATAATCCTTTATTAATCCCACAGTGGGGAAAGTATTCTCTGCATTTTACCCATCCTTGGTAATTAAGGAGCAGTGTGCTGCTGTGAAGCACTGGGGCTTCAGGGCAGGGGCGTCTCTAGGATTTTGACACATCTGGGGCTTAGCCCAGAAGAGTGAAGCAGCGAAATGTTTAGACATTGAAACATTCTCCACATACCCTACAGGTACCTGCTCTTCTGGACTGAATTGAATTGAGGCATTTCATGGTTACCAGTTAATACCAAATAGGCTAGCAATTTTCACAAACTTCCCTCAATAGCCCAGGCACAAAAATGCCCCATTCATCATGTTGAACATACCAACAGCAACCATTCAGCAACAGTAAACATTGAGATGTTTAATGAACCATGCATCTTGTCATGTACAGTGTTTACATTGTTTTACATTGTACATTTAATGCTCTTTACATACTCATATGTATTTATTCTTTACATATTCTTTAACATTATTTAACATAACATACTCTTTAACATAATATTTAGACATAAGATGCTAATAATGCTAATAGTGCTCCACCAACACAAACACTTAAAGTAGTGGTTCTCAAATGTTTTCTGTAAATAACTTCATTTTGTGACTCCATCTGTAACTTAAAGTTTCAAGTAAATCAGATTGCTCCATCAGACAATTTTTGTAATGTTTTAATTGCAATCACTTAGAACAATGAAAATAAAGTGATATCTGTGCAAAAAAAATACTAATATTTAGTTACTACTAAATAGCTCATTGTGGAAAACAATAAGCTATTTTTTATTTATTTTTGCCAAACAAAACAGAATGAGTGCAGATATGTGAGCATCAGGTTGTATCAGTATTAGTGGAGCAGTGAGCTGCTTTCCTCTACAAATCTTTATAAAACAGGGTTGTAGATTTGATACAATTCATGTTCAACGTTGAGATCTGTTTTCTGTTTTGAGACGCAGCAGCAGAAAAAACGTCACGAGACTTCTGGCAAAACGCCAAAAAATAAGCGAACCTGTTAACGGCTTAAACATTTACCCGAAAGTACAGCATTTCTCCATGTATTTATGAATTACTTAGTTTTATGTCCGTGTGCTTTGTACTTTTGTAATATGTGAAGCCAGCAGCTCATTGTTGGTAGAAGACACGAGCACTTTGGCTCTTTCACCTGGAGCAGGAGAGCTGCTCCGGTGTTCCTCACAGGAGAGCTGCTGTTGCATCTTCACCCTGGGAGCGTTTAAAACGCAGATATAGAGGTCTGCTTTTCACGCGACATATTTTTCGACGCTCTCTGTCCACTGCTGGTGTGTGTGCTCACCTGTGTGCGCGCGCGTGGTAAGTGTTAACGCGACTATTTAGAGACAGAAAATTACAGGGGGGCGGGGGGTTTCTTCAGGGGGGCGCCCCGCTATTATAACGGTGGGGAAACACTGCAAGTGCGCCTGCTGCCTGACGCCGCTGTTTTGGGTGAATGACGTTTTTTTATTTTTTTTTATTAATATTCGGGGCTAATTAAAAAACATCCGGGGCTTTTAGCCTAGGGACGCCACTGCTTCAGGGTCTTGCTCAAGGACACTTCAACATGAAACTATGGGGAGAACAGGGATCGAACCGACTACCTTGTGGTTTCAGGACGACCACTCCCCCCATGAACATGTTAACTTTACAGAGTACAAAGTACAAACTACACGGACATAAAACATCATTAATAAATACATGGAGAAATGCTGTACTTTCATGGAAATGTTTACGTTACGCCGTTAACAGGTTACGCTGCGCATGCGTGACTCGACGATTCTTGGCGTTTTGCTAAAAGCCTCCGTGAGATCTCCGTGAGGTCTTTTCTGCTGTTGCGTCTCTCAAAACAGAATATAGAATATTTTTGCACAGATATAACTTTATTTGCAATGTTCTAACAAAGTGATTGCACATGTTATTAGTTTCTGTCTGATGGAGCAATCTGGTTTACTTGAAAGGGATTGCAATTTTCTTTATTCTATTATTTTAAAAAGCAGGGATGGAGGAGTCACAAACATTTTGACCATTTTGTTGGGCGGTGGGGCCCGAAATTTTTTCTTCCTCCAAAGTGGGGCCCGACATGAAGGGGAAAATTGTTATACTTTTTCAGAACAGTTTTGTTTGTTTGAATTTCTGATGAAGCAGAGGATGTTTTAGTTTTTACTACAGTAACTAACAAAGCAAACACACACACAGATTTTCAAATGTGGCCAAATAGATTCAGATACAGATAAACAAATGTGTTATTACTGATATAATAACAAATGTATTATGAAAATAGTTATTACAAACATATATGATAGCTGTTTAGATGGATAGATAGAACAGAGGAAGGGAGTGAGACACTCCCTCCCTGAAAGAGAGTGACATCTAGTGGTCAATGTGGAGGTTGCAAGTAAATCTAACTGTCATTTCCGGTTTAGTCCATATTTAAACAATAAAATCTAATTTTCGAGTCAACCTTAGTCGATAATTTAATATTAAATGTAATTTAAGATGGATTTTATTTCAGAGATGAAAACAATATATATATATATATATATATATATATATATGTATATATATATATATATATATATATACATATATATATATATATATATATATATATATATCATGTAAATGTCTGTCAGATTTGATAATCAATATCCGATGCACATCAGTAGCACAAATGGTGGCATGTTTCTCAGTTTGCTTGTACAAATGATTGATTATGAGTATCTCGCTATCATCTGGATTGGTCTACTTACAACTGAGGTGACGCGTGCCAGTGCCTATCTCTGGACTACTGAATGCATCATGACATGTATTAATGCTTTGTAAAGCATAGATAGTCGTCACTTTAGATTAGGTCACAGAACATGCTTAACTAATATTAGTAACTACTGAATTAACGAGTAGTAACTACCTGAATTCATCATGAATTGCAGCATTGTTTTTATCATGTACTAACACTTTACAAATTATCTCATTAATCATCTATACGCCCTGAATACTTCATTTACAAATGGGGAACCCATCATTTTTAAAGTATGAAACCCAAGCTTAATCAAGAATGAAACATTTCTAACTGTGTTTTTGAATTAGTTATTAATGAGTATTCACGTTGGAATAATGCTTTATAAATGATGAATTCAGTGTTTATTCATCCTTTACTAATGCTAAATGCTAACTAATGCTAAATAGCGTATACTTATTATAAAGTGCTACCATGAATTAATTCTGAAAATGTGTTACTGGGCTCTGTTGGATTTGGAGCTGCACCTTAAATCTGAGATGAAGGTCATATTGTACTTTGTAGATAATGATTAAAACTGGATGAAAGAAAAAAACTATTTGGCATGGAGGTCATTCCTAATAGGGCATGAGTGAATTTCTTATCCCGCCTAATCCTTTTCAGCGGTCACACCCAGTCTTAGAGTACAGTTGGCAACAGGCAGGGAGACACCGTGAGCAAGCAGCCAGTTCATTTGTAGTGCACTGGCTGCTTCAAATAAACAACTGGTCACAACTGATCACAACTGATCACTCACTATGCCACAGAAGCGAGAGAACAATTCAGATACTCTCACTATAAGAAAGGCCACATGTGGAAAGTTACAGATTCAATATGGAAAATTATAACAAATTAACAAAGTGAGACATTTGAGTGACGTTGAATGAACTGAAGTTTATTGTTTATCGTTTCTTCATTACTGTATCTTTAATGTGGTATTCCTCTTAAGAAGACTGGTAAGTTTTAAACTCTCTTGGGCAGCATTTTCTAATCATAAAACACCCTATATTAATGATTAAAGTTGTAAATAAGGGCTTTATCAGGGTTTAATAAATCATGTATTCTTTCAGTACCAACCCTGTCTCCTAAAAATTACGTTCCCCCAGAACTAATACGCATTCCCAATTACGTTTGATCAGAAACGTATCTCCTCCCTGATTATGTTTGTGTTTGACGTATTACACATACGTTGATTATACACGTATACGTTGATTAAACACGTATGTTGATTATACACATATTTTTGTTTGATTGTTTTTATGTTTGTGTTTGACGTATTACAAATACGTTTATAATCGTGTGTTTGTGTTATTGTTTTCTTGCTTTATTGGTTCCAGCCTGCCCTCCATCCTGGACTTGCACACCGCCAGAGTCAGGAAGCGGGCTGTAAAGATCACCACAGACCCCTCACACCCTGGACACAAGCTGTTCCAACTCCTCCCCTCTGGTAGGCGCTACAGAGCACTGTACGCCAAAACCACCAGACACAGGAACAGCTTCTTCCCACTGGCCGTCACTCTGATGAACAGTTAAACAGACTCTTCATCTGCACTATCTGCACTTTTTTGTTGTTTTACTACTGTCTAATTATCTTGTATATTGTCTGTGAAAAAAAAAAAAAAAAGTACGTAGAGCAAGTGAAACCGGAGTCAAATTCCATGTATGTGCAAATTTACATGGCCATTAAAGCTGATTCTGATTCTGATTCTGATTCTGATTGTTCACTCTGCTCTCTGATGTCTGCCAGGCAAAGTCATCGGCTCACACTTTGCTACCTCCAGAGGTCACCGGAAAATATTTCACGTAAGACATTTCATTTCAAGGCATGTCATGTTATATCTACTGTGGGATTTGAATGTCTCACTCACAGTTTCTAGTCTTTTTTGCCTACTTTGTGACGCCATGAACAACTGCACTATACCAAATTAGCGTGCTGGAGCTTGAGAAGATCTGAGCACGGTTAATAAAATACAATCTCACAAAAAGGTCATGATTTGCATCTCAAAAGTAAACACTGAACTTTCCGTTAGGTCTCTGAGAGTGAATGTATGACCTCATAATACTTCCTCAAGAGCTCAAAGAAAACCTACATCACTCATTTCTTAAATACTGGTATTTTATGTCACCCTGAAAGCAAAGCTAAAAGGTCTATATTATAATCACTTCAACACAATCTCACCACAATGCTTACTGGCGCCTTCTGATATTCACAAACACAGCCCAAGCCTTGAGCCTTTTAACTTTTATCAGTAAAGCTCTTTAATATGCTTCTTTAGCTCAGCAAAGCTTCCTCTGATGGTTTTCAATGGGACATTACCTGTAATACCACAGTAGTGAATGCAGAATTATTATCTACATCCTCTTTTTCTCATTACTGCCTTATCAGTTGAGAACAGTTCTCCGAGGCTGAAGAGCAGTCGAAGAAAGGGGGCTCAGTCTGTACGGGTGGCTTTGAGGATGTAATCTATGACAAAGTGACAGTTTGCCCTGGCACAAATCTCACATTAGGCCCAGAGGATATCGAATGCATTGTGACTTTTATAATCCATCGTTACCTTGCAGCAATAATCAAATGCAGACGAGACAGTTGTGCAGATAAGGACTGTATGGCGAAGCAATAGATGGAGTAAGATAAGGAGAAGATTTACTGTAGCTTGGGTGTTTTGCAGAGAGTGGGATTAAAAAAACTGAGTCAAATATTAATATTAGGAATTGATGCACATTCAGCTCCAAACAAACACCTCACCATGATCCTCAAACTGTTTTTTTTCACTCTAAAACAGTATTGTAACTATGTGTGTTGATAATTAGACTAACACATTTAAAATGTTGCTGAGGTTTAGTCTTATTCTGCTAGGAAACAAATATCATTAGGTATCATTTCACTAATTGATTTTGGCTTTATTCTGAATGTCCACCACACTAGCATTCAGTTTGCAGCAGATCACAACAAATTATGCACTAACACTATTTCACACTGTAGATCAGTACCACAAAGGAAGACAGCTCAACTAAAAACCTGTTTTTCTATTCATGTCTTTGTTTTGTGATTTCACTTCTGAAAAATAATATATATATATATATATATATTATAAACCTATTTGTGTGAAATAACTAGCGTCTTTGATGGACTTTGACCCCCCTACTGACAACATCATCAGCATCAGCATCAGACTCATCATCATCAATACAGTTTTTCTCTTCCTGGGTAGCTGTTAGCTTGTTTGAACTCAAAATCATATTGGTTAAGTTTGCAACACATGGGCACATATCTTCCACTGGTGATGGGAGAGAAAGTCTACAGTACAGAACAGAAAATATGAGAGACAAATATGTGCTGCAGAGAAAGACTAACCTTTGGTATGAAAATCAGAACGCAGACTGACAACAGTTTAAATTGTCACATTTAGGTGATATAAGCATTCCCTCCATTTAAACACATACACACACACACACACACACACACACACACACACACACACACACACACACACACACACACACACACAGAAAGAAAACAGAGACACTTATTTTTTTATTATGCCCCTGCTGCCGTCACCTTGGCAAAGGAATGTAAAATGTTTTGGTGGGATGCTTGTGTGTGTGTGTGTGTGTGTGGGGGGGGGGGGGGGGGGGGGGGGGGGGGGGGAGAGAGAGAGAGAGAGAGGTTGGAGAGTATATAACTCACTCACAGTTCAAGGGTCAGTTAGGTTGAACCCACAAAATTGTAAAACAATATTTTTACAAATTGTGCCACGTACTGAGTAAACAAGCATCCCCTAAACCTGATTTAAAATTCCCTAAAATCCCACAAATTTAGGATGCTTAGACCGACAGAATAAATACAGTATATGCAATAAACATTTAAAAAAATAAAGAATGCCAATATACCACAAATGTAATTATATATGTGTTTATAGGAGAAGTCATAATTGTTGAAAATACTGTACATTAATAGACACTTACATGTCCTTATATCTGCTGTTGTATGTTGTGTAGTACCATGCATTATATGTTAGTATACTACTACTACTACTACTACCACTACGAAATGGGTTACAGTAAAGTATTACCTATTCAAAACGTTGCGATCTTGGAAGCATGCAGAATTAATCCCATATCACATATAAGCACATTTCACCAAAAAAAGTTAAAGAGTAGAGATCCGCTCCCTAGTGATAGGTTAATAATTTGGCAAAATGCCATCAAAACGGTAATTTGTAAGCTGATGCCAAACTACTGCAGCACAGCAGACAGTGACAGAAAAGTTGAGCCGCTGGTGCTTTGCCAGGTGCATTTGGGCAGCTAAGAATGCCCACTTGAGTCCACAGCTTAAAGGATTGCCACTTGATTGCAGACATAAAACCACAACTTCCACTTATAAAACTTATAAAATTGTATTATCTCACACTTACTTGCTATAATTTAAATGGCATCACGGAAACATGTCTGAATTATATTTAGCAGTCACAATGTGGGCTTGTTCGTCATGCTGCACAAGGTCTAAACCAGAGGAGGCGACTGTCCCTCGTGGCCACCTGACTGGCGCATCGAAGAGTGTTTACCGGTGAAGGTGGACTTCTGGAGCTCTGGTGTGTCTGTGACAATCCGGTTGGCATAGATAAACGGGGGCAGCAGAGAGAAAACCACAAACAGATGCAAACGCCGGGACGCCGTTCCGGACCCCATTGTGAACTCCTGAAGTGTTTCCAACAACAGTGGCCTCTCTGCGCTTCTCCTCCCTCCTCTTTTCACTACAATAACCTGCAGCGAGCCGATTACACGGACTATCTATGCAAAGACAATCCACTATACACGCACTAAAGTTAACTCTTCAATGTTGTATTAAGTAATTAGGATATTCCCTAAATATTTATTTTATGAAAACTAACTACATTTCGAGATAAATATTAGCGTTAATCTCCAAAGTTGTTCTTGCACGTTTCGCGGTGCAGGTGGTGCAAACATGCACGAGTCCTCGTCATTCTCGTGGAGGGTATTCTTGAAAGTTCAGATTGACCTCTCTCATTGTTAAAGAGTGAAAAATAAATGTTCAAGTTGAAATGTTTCAGGCAAAAAGACATAATAGCCTCAATATGTTACAATTATGAATCTACAACAAAACAACTTTAAAAATATACTGAAATAAATACATTGAATCAAAGAAACGTTATCATTGTGCATGCTTTTTTTAACATGGCTTTGTTTCTGAATACTATAACCGTGGGAAAAATATGTCATGTTTTTTTTTAATGATTTTACTTTATTGAGCAGTCCTCACAGCAGACTGGTGGAAGTATTAGAATATGTTCTAATATAAGTAAAAGTAACCATCAACTGAATATATTATGCCACAATATAAGATAACGTTGTGCATCCAAAATGCAAAACTAAAAGAATATGTGTTCCATTTTGATTCAAATTATTGGATTAGTATCACTGATATATTGTATTAACATGTATAGCCAGCTTTTTAATTTTGACAGTTTAGTACTTTAGTCCATAACCAAAAATGTGTAAACTGATAATGTGATTTGTATATAAAATAATGATGTGTAAAGTATGACAATATCTGCAAAATAAAGTTAAAAGTTACAAGCTGTAGATTACAATAATGAAGTAATACTGAAAATAAAAACATAATTAGTACTTAAAAGTAAGAACTACTTTTCACCACCGACAGAAGGTTTGTTAGTGCCAGTCAGCTGTCAGTCATTGATGACAAAACCTGATGATAGAGATGATTCTCTATCCTCATGTCATATCGCCGGAGAGTTTAGCGTGATTGTTCACTGTTATATGAACAGAAGTTTGTTTTGAGACACTGATGTCCATCATTCTGATAAATCAGATGAAGATGTACTCCTGAGCTATGGGCATGCTGAGGTGCAGGAGGTGTTTTTTTCAAACTTAAACAAAACCTGATTGTGATATTTTTTTCAAAGTGTAGCAGAACTGTATGTGGTCCAAAATGATGAGATAGGTGTGAGTGTGGAAAGGTACAGGATGAAGCTGTCTGGGTTTCTGTTTGAACATGGTGACCATGTTTTTCTATGGCCCCAGTGCGTAAAGCATTAATCATGCTTCACACATTGTGGGGTGAGTCAGTGTCTGGACATGACTGCAGAGAGACACAATAGACTAATTTTCCTCCCCTGTAGGCTCAATGTGTTTCTGTGCCCATGCTGCGCAGTTATCCTTATCTCTTTGATTTTGCTGCATCAGAAAAGGGACTGTCTGAACAAACAACAGTTTTGCACACAATCTGTTCTGGGCTCAGTCAGACATGGTCACCCACTAAGAGGATTTCTCAGGTGACTCCAACGAGAGGAACCACCGTAAGCTTCATTCCTGCTTCAGCTCAAACCAGTTCCCATGAGCCTAGCCTCCTCACTGCCGTGATGACAGAAGTCTATCTCCACACTAAATGTTTTCTCTACAGCAGCATAGTTCAGTTGCTATTTTATTCTGAGACACAATCACATCTTTAATGTTTAATTTAAATAGCAGATTTTTCGTTATGTCCATTTCGTCTGTAGAATGGACGTAATTGTACTTCTTCCAAAGCAGACAGTATTAAAGAAGATGTTGATGATAGACAACTTGCGGAGTGAAACTGGCAAAGTAATGTGTAAGTCATATACAGTAATATATATTTTGCTGGTATTGTCATTCAGGAGAGATGCAACCTGACTTTCAACAAGTAGAGCTGGGAGCTGGGTCTAAACTATTTAGATGGTAAATAGTAAGAAAAAGGAATGATTACTTTTACAGCTGTAAGTCCCCATTGTTATCAGCCTTCAGTATTAATATATAAAAGGGAAATAAATATTACTCATCCATCTGTTTATATTCACTCCTGAGAAAGTTGTGACATATTTAGTTCAGTCCAATACAAAAATACCCACGAAAGTGCACAGCTTGACTGTAGCTTCTCTACGTTGCTGTGAGTGAACATTGTGTCAATCACAGGTCACAAATAGCACTCTGAACTTAAGTTGAGCTGGCAGATCCTAATCAGACGAGTTAGATGATGTATAGTAATGGAGAAAAGGTTAGAATGTATATTTTCACAATTTTTACAATTATTATATATCTTCATTCTTCATATTGGCTCGGTTTAATCTTGTGTTTAAGGATTGCTGTAACCAAGCCTTTAACAACATCAGAAAACATTAAAAACTAGTGATAGCAGGTTAATCATAATGATTTTCATCTCACTTGTGATCCAGAACAGTGGAGTTAGGTAAAGGGATAATAATATGGTCACATTTTTCTTAAAGTCTCTTTTCCCTGATTGGCTCCTGAAGAGTAAACCCAACATTCCTCAGCGGTTCTCTGCAGCAGCTTTTCCAACTGTGGTCATTCTCTCACCTGGAGACTCTGCGCGTACTCCGTTCACACGGCCTGCGACTTCTAACACATTGGAGGACTGATCGTCGACTGCGTGTTGGTTTGGACCACTGGAAACATGATTGCTGCGATTGTCATCACATTGTTTTGTTTCTGCTCGCTCGATCCTACTTTTGGACAGGTGAGTGAACTCAATGACAGGCTAATGCAGTTGGAATAAGTTGAATGCCCTGACACATGCTTACAAAGACAGTTCTATTATGCCTCGTAATAACTGTCATGCATAGCTTGAAAGGCAAAAACTGCTTAAATATGTCTAACCTTTCTCAGAACAGCTCTTACTGTGAGTGTCCTTGCTTGACATCACAGAAAATACTTTTTACAAAGCAAACTTTGAGTCCCCTTCACTTTGCATGCAAGCTTCAGCAACAAGACCCCAGGGGCAGTGTGGATGCACTCAATACATATATGCTTTGCTTCAATGCAATCCTGCTAAATGTTTTCAAAAAGCTTGATATTTTTGTGACTAACTATCTTTAGGCCTTTGCATGTTTGTCTTTGTTTGTGCACGTGAGAGATGACCATCATGCTTTAATGTGTTGATGTATGCGTGAAGTTGGTGTTTAAAGTTGTATTTTAGTGTTTCAAAGTGATAATAATCTGTAGATTTAATAGTACTGCACTGTCATCTTGAGCTCCTGAACTGCATTCCCACCTACACACCCAGTTAACATGAAGCCATGTGAAATGTTGCTGAGCACAGGAAGAAAGAGGCCTTTGACAACTACACTATACACACCAGCCACCCCTCCCAGCTGACTGAAGCCTCTCCAAACCCTAGTTCTTTCCAAATCAGAAAGGTGTTTTCAGCAAATATTGACTCTTCTTACATAACCCTGGCTGGAGGAAAACACTAATTGGTTGTCTGAAGACATGCATGAGAGGACAGGGCAGAAGGCGTAGAATGACGCTGTTGAAGAGGACGTGTATAGAAAACAAGTCAGAGCCACGACCTCGTCCCTGCAGCCAATAGAAAGAGAGGTTGTAACAGGGGTAATGTTTATGCTGAGGGCGTTTATACCCGACGGACTGACCCCGAACCCTAAATCGGGGTCAAGTAAGTAAGCTTCTGCTGATTTCATCCCCTTTTCTAAAATGACACAAGGCGGTTACATAACTTTATGTAATGATGCTTTCAAACATCCAGACGGGGTCATGCATGAAAACCACATCACAAGAACAGCGAACTTTCAGAGAGTGTTCCTGTGTTTATGACTGAGTTACAGTATCTGGCTCCGAGAGGAGGAGGTCCCTGCTTGCAAATACTTACATTGGCCAAACATACAGTGATCCTACTGCATTTACTGGCTCATATAACAGCCCAGCATCTGTACTGCAGGTATTCAAGGGCACTCCTTTAGCCGCCTCGTTTGTTTACATGCAGTGGAGCTGATAGTTTTTTTAAGTTTTGTTTAGAGCCGTGATTTAATTCCATTCTGTACTTAAAATTAAAACATCTACTTGCACATTTGAGTAATAAAGCAATATATTTACTTTGGTTGGGTAACCTCAGGTATCAATGTCTTAGGTAATTTATTATGCACACAGTATTTTTACAAAGAAACAAAACATGCAGGTGTCATTTATGAGGTAATCTGGTGACAGAATTGTGAAAAGAAAGAAAATGCAACATGATTGAGAGTGATGAAATGGAGAATGTGTTGTAACTTTAGAAAGCTTTTTATAGGTTCGTTTTTTTAGCTCTGACACTATAATAAAATTTTAAATCGTTTGATTGTAAAAATCTTTAACATCGTTTTAAGTCTTGTGAATGAATGGAAAGTTTGTTATCTGGCTAACACATCAACGACATCCCTGGCTTGTGGTCCTGCGGTCTCTTTTTCCATGTCGACAAATATTTATTTTTCAATTTGTAGCTTTTCTGTATTCATAAATTCAGCAAAACAGCATTCCTCTTCTGTAGCTGTAGAGTGATTCTGTAGCTTTAAGATCCACCTAGTAAAACTATGTATAGTGCAATACACTCTTTAATGTTGCTGTGGTTTAGAAGAATGTAGTGTTAACACAAATCATAATCTTATCATATCATATCAAAAGTATTGAAGGAAAGTGCTTACCATTATATGGCTACGCTTACTTGTAAAAGAGTAAAATAAATACAAAATAAAAAATTTAAAATTTGACACATAGCTTTGAAAAATGCATTGTGAAATATCAATCAACACCTAATGACATTAGTCATCCTCTCTGTTTTTGTTCCAGGACTGTCCTAGTAGACAGGAAATACAGGGCTCTCTGAAGCAGGTCCAGAAGCTTCTCTCAGCCCATGAAGCCTCGTACTTGCAGAGTCTTCGCAACCTGAAGAAGAAAATAAACCTGTTGCAGAGCAGCACTGGGAAGCAGACCACAAGATCCATCAACAGTATGGAGCAAACCCCTCAGAAAGACCGATGTATTACAATTTTAAATGTATCAATAATAACAAATATCTGCCTTTCTGCTTCTTCATCACCTTCAGGTACCTGCCCAAGACTGGATGGGCCCATCAATGGGAGGAAACTTGGCAAGTCACACGGCGTGGGCCATGAGGTTCATGTTTTGTGTGACCTTGGTTATGAACTTGCGGGATCAGAGAGCAGGGTTTGTCAGGAGAGTTTGACCTGGAGCGGCCAGCAGCCTACCTGTCGAGGTGACATACCTGTGCTGATGATCTTTAGCTACCGGAGCTCACTGTGATGGTCACTTTCTCCACTGCCTCCTCCTCTCTCCTCTTCTTCACCCTTAACCACTCATCCTGTTATCTAACTCACTGATCACTGCAACCCTTTCATCGTCCTTTTGTAACCTTCCCCTCTACGGCGCTCTATTGCCGTTCCTCTTTTTGTGCTTCATGCTTGTCACCAACGTTTTTTTATGTAGAGATACATTTCATGTGTGACCCATGATCATATTTCCTCTTTATGTAGTCTGGATGTTGTCCAGAGAGCTTATTGAATGCCGTGACATGCGATATTCCAACCTGTATATCCTCTGACAGCTCACTGACTTTAAGATAACAGCTCAAAGGCTGTTGGATCAAGACAGGGTTTCCTACACTAACATTAAGTCATCTCCATCATTGTTTCCTTATTCACTCTTTAACATGCATATGCAATGATGACACGTCCTCTTCATGCATCAAAGATATACGGTTGCATATGTCCTTGTATCTCTAGAAGTTGCAAATGTAGCAATGAAGTCTCCTTGTATACCTTCCTGTCTGTCTTTTCCCTCAGACATCAATGAGTGTGCGTCTTCTCCGTGCCTGAATGGTGGGACATGTGTGGATGAAGTGAACCAATTCTCTTGTGTCTGTGCCAAAGGCTGGGCCGGACTGACCTGTCAGAGCCCTGTGCCAACATGTAAGTATACAGTTGTAGTGCAGTTCAGATACCTGGGGTTTGGACCTTAGGTTGCACCAACTGTTTTGATACCTTAATATTAGATGACAGCCCTTTACCGCAGAGCATATTTTGTATCGGCTATCCAAATCCTCCTTGTCTGCGGAAACAATTACATTGACCAGTAGTTTGGCTAGCCATCAAAAGCCAGTGCTACATGGTTTTATTAAATTCCAGCCAGAAATCCAAGACAAAGCTGGTTGAGTGACGGTGGTCTGCTCCCTGATGTGGATTGACAATTGTTAATCTCTGGAGCCCATTTTATGACATTTTTCCCCAATATAATAGATATGTATATGCTAGAATACTGTTTTGTAGGTATGTTGCTCATTGGACAATGGCTTTATTTATTCTTTTGGGCAACCTACAATTCAACATGTCACAATTATAACTAGACTCAGTCACTCGATATCTTATGAGATCTATTTGAGGCGTTTTAGAGCCTTGTCTCGTGGGTTCATGATGATGAATCAGGTAGAAACTACTGGCTGTTATACTGTATTTTTGAGTCCGATATGAATATTTGAGGATTTAGAAATTTTGACAATGTCTGCTCAGAATATATTGTCATTTTAGAATTATTCTTTAAATTAGTTTAGTAATTAATTTGACAATAATAATAATAATAATAATAATAATAATAATAATAATAATAATAATCAAAAACCCCAATTGAATTATATGAATCATAAACATACATATTTTTTTAGGCTTGGCATGACATGATGTTGAATTTGCACATGGAGATTATCTGCACATGGGATTAAAACTCTCATACTTAATTGGACTGAAAAAGGCAACTTTGAAATAACTGAAAATATTACAGCAAGGAATGAAAACACTTACTCTTTCTTGTCTTTCTCATTCAGTCTTTGTCACCATGACAAACACCTCTGCCGCCACTTCCCCAGCCACTGCCGCTGCTGCCACCCTGCCGGCTGCCACCATGGGGCCTTTTGTTCGTCCATCACGTTGCACTATAATACAGGGGACCACCCACTGCACCTGTGAGCCAGGATACACCATCTCTGGCAGGGACAGCAACACCTGCACGGGTAGGACTAATACCTCACCTGTGACCATGTATTTTTCGACAGTGGAATGCTAACTGTGTGTGTGTTCTCCACATTTAGATATAGATGAATGTGAGCTGTTCCATAATGGTCAGGCTGGGAAACTGTGTTTACATGCATGTGTTAACACACCTGGAGGCTACCGCTGTTCTTGTCCTATCGGATACAATGTGACCCGCGATGGACGCAGCTGTAAAGGTAGGTTTTTCTTTTTTCTGTATTTTGATTTGATATCACTTTTCATTTTCTTAATGTCAAAAGATAGTTTCTGTTATGCCCTATACTGGCCAGGGGCCGGTTAAGAGTAGTGAGTGAGGAGACAGCAGTCAGGTAATGAGACATAAATCAGACAATGAAGTTGGGTGTGAGATAATGATGTCCTAAATAGCTTTTCTTTTTGTCTAAATGTCTTACTGTATTTATGTCTCCTCACAGACATTGATGAGTGTGCCACCAGACAAAACAACTGCACAAAGGACCAAATTTGCATTAACTCGTACGGTGGTTTCCAGTGTGTCCGTGTGGACTGCCCCAAAATCCCTAATGCTACATATGTCAAGACGTCGCCTATGTGAGCATCCTGAAATCTTCTCTTTTTTTGCATCCAAAAAACGGTTCCCACCTCACTGTATGAATAATAATGTTTTCCATTTTAAATAGTAGATATGGGGATGAAGTTTTAGGCCAAATAAAAATGTTGACAGTATAACTAGTCTGACTCCATAGATTAAACACCATTTCTCACTCTTGGATTAACTCTTTTTTTCAGGCGTTGTGAACGTAACCCCTGTCCTGTGGACAACAAGGCATGTTCCCAGACCCCAAACTCCTTCTCCTACCATTACCTGGCTGTCGTGTCAAACCTGTCAGCTCCTCGTGTCATGTTCAGGGTCTCAGCATTACGTCCAATTGGAGACACGCTTCGCTTCTCCCTGCTGGGGGGAAGGCAAGCTCGGCGCCACTTCACAGTCCAGCGTTCAGACCGTGTGACAGGACAGCTGATGCTGGTGAATCCAGTGCAGGGCCCCGCAACACTGGAAGCAGAAGTGGAGATGAGCGAACTGGAGAGACGAGTCCAGCTGGGGCGGTACATCACCAAAGTCACCATGTTTGTTTCCCAGTATGAGTTCTAGAGAGTGAAAGTGGAAACATGCTTACAGCACAAAGGCCAAACAGAAGTCTGGTTTGGATTTAGCTAAGCACTCTTCTTGGCAATCTGATGTTTTGTGGTGACTATCTAAGTATGTGTGTTGTTGCTAAAGAAGTTGCTGCAGCCAAGTCTCAAACCTGTAGTAAAGTCATCATGAACAAGCATACTGACTCTAAAGTGATGGAAGGATACACAACTGTCTTGCAGCTGGTGGAATACATGTATGGGCTCTGAGTGATGTATCTTTGGGTTGATTTAACCATAAAAGCAAGAGTTTTGTGTGGATGAACTGTAACATATGTATTGCACAAATATAGAAATGAGTGTCGTGATATAAAAGGTGAATGACATGATGTAGCAAACAGTGAACGAGCATTCAACTGGAGGAACTAGAAAATGTAGACAGTCCATCTAGAAAGAAAGTGCTATTTTGTAATTGACAGTCCTGCTGTGTTGACATTATGTATACTGGACATGTAGTCATGACGTGTGAAGATTTTATAATTCTCTTTAAGATCATGTTTTATTTATATTCTGGTTACGGTACAACTATAATACAGTAATTAAAACACCATATAAACCTTACGAAGTTGAGTTTTTCATTTGCGAAAGCATAAAATGTTACCTTCTGCAATATGTGGTAAGAGCAGAAATATATATATATATATATATATATACAGTGATATATGTGAGCAATGGTTGTTTGGGAAACACTTCAGTTTTCGCTATATACAGAGCAGTGCTGTTCAGCAGACAGACAGCCAAAGACAGGCTGCTCAAAGAGCCACTGTGTTCTTACAGTGTATGAATAACTTTAACTTTTAAATCTGAAAAACAAGTAAACACAGTAAAATGCACATGCTCCCTGCAAGTAAGATGTGATGATTTTCCCTTCATGCGGAGGTGTATATTTGGAAAAATCGTGACATTCGTGAAGTGTAATAAAATGTGTCACCTCTGTGCTGCACCAGACATCTATCTACTCCTTGGCGTTACACAACTGTCTGAGAAACTAACCCACACGAAAGTGCATATGTGGATAGCGAGGCAAAGTTAGGTTCACTGGAAACCAACAGGATGTCTTCAGTTGCAGAGGAGGCTCCATATGACGGAGACTCACTGAGAACCTAGCTGAAGGGGCTCGAGAGCTTTCGCCACAGGATCCTAAAACGAGATTGCCCGCTGAGTGAAGAAAAAAGATGCTTCGAGATAGGGAGGCAGACAGAGAGTGATGGCTGAATAGAGAGGGCTGAATAGAAGACAATTTACTCCAGGCAGCCAGTCACTGACTGAGGGGTGCAGGCTGAATTAAAAACTGCTGTCTTTATTACCGCAGCAGAATAGACCTCTCACTGTTCTTCCGTCTATCGCTGCCTCTTCGGTCTTAATGGAAGAATAAGCCAAGGAGGAGGTGAATTGGGAGGCCGTTCTTTCGTCTGTCCGGCTCAGGGATCAAGAGGTGTTGATTCAGTTTCCAAAGTTTACTCCTTTTCTACTCCTGTCCCCCGATTAAATCCAAATACTACTCCCTCTTTTCATTTACAGCTTACCCTTTCTGCGGTATTTACTTTGCACTGCTTGTGTGAGGACCAGCCTGGTGCACAACAGCAATCTACAAAAATGTATACGAACTGGACTCTGAGAAGGTCGGCCTCTCTGAGAGTACCTGGTCTGAAATCTGGTGTTTTGTCCGTGCTGTTTTCACTTTTTCTCCCCACCTCTACCTTATCATATTACGTCCACCATCTAATCCTTCTATTCCCACTCTACCATTGCCACTTTCCTTTCTCTACTGCTCTTTCCAATGTGACACACTGCACAGATACAAAAAACTCATGAGTGACAGCAGTGTGTACAGGGACTGAAATCAAGATCCTGATCTCAGACTGGTTTTGAGGTACGGTCATAGGAAACCAGCACACACTCTTTGACAGCCAGCTGGGTTATCACTGGTACTTACGTTTGAAAGGGAATACCTCTGTCTCCTCTGAAGTTTTGATGAAACAAAGAAGAGTGTGACTGGCTCCACAGTCAGTTTGGCTCTGGGCCATTTAATGTGGGCATGCAGGTGAGGGGAGGAGGAAAAGAGAGGAGATAGCAGGCATGTCAGTAGTGCCTATTGCTGTTGTCCCTGAAGCTAAACTTGTACAGTACAGAGTAAACAGTGAGGATAGTGTAGCTGCATTAGAATCCTAAATCAGAAAGCTGATCTGATCTTGCACCATTACAACACTGCCGTTTTCTTTTTTTCTTTCTCTGTAACCATCCTCTCTCCCTAAGTGCACATTCAATTACTACCCGGTTAAATTTGAGTGTATCGTCTCGAAGTCATTATAATAGAAAACTTGTGTTTTTGTGCATGATTTCAAACCATGGTGTTACACTGCCCCCTGCTGCTCCCAGAGGAGACATGATGTCTCGACTTTCAAACTGATTTTTTACCTTCATCACTTTTAAGTGTGTTGTTGCAGTTTGTAACATGCAAAGTTGCAAAAAAGACCCAAGTGCATTCATATTTTATGGAAAGACTAATATTTTACAGTAAATTCTGGGTGTGATGTTATTTGTTAAGACTGATATTTGTTGGTTTTGATACCGCTGGATATATTGAGTATGTGAAAGATCATATTGTTTTGTTTTTAAGCAAAACATAAAGAAGATGAAGATGAAACATCACAGACAGGAACATTATGGGACATGTGTTTGCATCTTTAAAGTAATGCAAAATGTCTCCCAAATAAGCGATTGTTACTTTTTCATGAAAGATCACTGCCCCCATGCGATCCCTTACGATGTGAGAGGAAGGTGCATCAACTGAGTGTGTCTGAACATAGCCCTGTTAATGGAATTAAGTCACACCACAAGTTCAACTAGACGCTCAAAGGCTGAACCCTGCTGGGACATAATAAACAGTATTGTTTGTGGTCAGAGGCCTGGCTTTATTTTTTTATTTTACACATTTCCGGCATCATGGTGCAGTTTGTCACTCAATGCCCGATCAAGCGTAAGCAGTACACTTGATGTCCAACCAGCTGTAGTTATGAAGAACAAGCTCTCCCATTACAATAGACAGATGCATTCCGTGGAGTGTTAAAAACATGGAAAAAGAGTTTTCTTCTTTAATATTAAAATCTCCCCCACTGATGTAGAAAAGATAACAACAGAGTAGAGAATAATGGATACCTTTTGATGCTACTGCAGTTTTTATTCTGTATATGTTTATGCTGCAATTATGGCTACTGGTTTATTATTATTATTATTATTATTATTATTATTATTATTATTATTATTATTATTATTATTCAGTATGTTTTATTTTCAAACTTATGATTTGTTTGTAGCAGCAGCAAGCAAAGTTACAGATTAAACATAAACATATTAAGTATGAAAAATACTCAAATAGCAGAGCAGAACATATTACATTTAAGAAAATTAAATAATAATAAAAAATGCAAAGTATATACAATGTATATAAAGTATATACAGTGAAATATAATAAGTATTAAATTAAATGAACTAACTAAATGATGTTTAGCTTAAATGTTCTCCTGTATCGGTCCTCATGTGGAGCTGAATCAGTCTGTTGGACAAAGTGCTCCGCTGTCCCTGCAGTAGGTGGTGGAGAGGGTGGTCCGGGTTATCCAATATGGACAATCATTTCTTCAGTGTCCTCCTCTCCAGTCCTGTTTGCAGCCAATGATGGAGCCGGCCTTCTTCACCAGTTTACTGAGTCTGTTGGTGTCTCGGCTCCAATGCTGCTCCCCCAGCAGACTATGGAGAAGTACAGGGCACTGGCCACAACCGACTGGTAGAACATCTCCAACATCTTGCTGCACACATTGAAGGATCTAAGTTTCCTCAAGAAAAAGAGTCGACTCATCCCCTAAGGCTATATGCTAGTTGTATAGTTATTTAATATTCCCAGAGCACATTTTGTCACATTGATATTATGTCATAATTCCCAGTTGTCATGTGTTTAATTCTGCAGCTATGCATCAGTATTTTTACCTCTGAGATTCGGCCCTCTCAGCCCTGATGCTTTCTAGAGACCACACCCAAAATGAGCCCAAACTTTCCCGGCTCCTCCCCCTCTCTGCTCTGCCCCTAAACTTCCACCCTCCATAAAACAAACTCCAGCGTTATCCTCAATCCGTGGTGCAACTTCTGCCAAGTTTAAGTAAGTCGTCATAACTGTTAGCGGGAGCGAGACCTTCCCCTATCAATGCCCACTGCATTATTATAAATAAACATCATGCTGCTGAGCAGCGGCTCGAGATAATCCAGCCGCATCCTCATGTTTTGGTTTTCTTGTTCGCACTGCTGGCTAACTTGCTAACTTTAGCTTAGCTCAAGTTTTATCTGGGAAACAGGAGAACAAACTAGCGCGTGAGATTCAGGGAACCTTCTTGTTGTGGACTATTTAGAAAAAAACGGCGTGTGTCAGTGTTTTACGGATAACGGTACTTCCTACCCCACTTATTTACTTTGTTAAACGGGGCTCGGCTAGCTAACTTCAGCTCGCTAACATGGGAACACAAGTTAACTTTAGCTACTTTATTGTGGACCTTCGTGTGTTTTATAATGATGGCGCTAGTCTGTTAACGTGAACCTCAGTGACGTCAGTCAAACCAGATTGACTAAAGCGGCACTTTATGAGTGTAATCCATGTTGTCCCACATCATCGTGAAGTGAACGATATTTGTCAATAAATAAAGAACAAGTAACAACTCATCATACTAACATGTGTAGTCACACCCTCTATGTTAACCTTGACTGATTTGTATATCTAGCTAACGTTAATCGTACCGAAGTTATTTAATACGGGTCTTAAAGCAATACTTAAAGCAATATGGCTGAGCTGGTCGTCCAGGTCCAAAGCTAAATAAATGCAGTGCCACCGCTGTGAATAGTCTCACAACTAAAGATATATTTTATGTCTCATAACCTGCAGTTGTTTTACAATTAAATGTTTTTGAGGTAAAGCAGCTCCAGGGTGTGTTGAGTTTGCATTTTCAGTATTAACATGATTAACAGTTTTTTGACAGCTTTTTTTTTTTTACAAGGAAAAAGATAAACGCTCATCCAATTTGCCTGAAGTCTAAATATGCATGCAAACATCCCTATAACGTGTAAACTTACAGAACTGAGAGAAACAACGGCATAATATACACTTTACCTATAGGCAGGACAATTTCATTGTACATCAATGTGATAAAGTACCTTCATTTGTCAGGTATTGGCCAAAATCATACATTCCATTCAGATTATTTGTTCTACTAAGAATGGTTACCATATTACAAATATAATGTATATTGATGGCATTAGTATATATATATATATATATATACACACATTTATACAACCCTCTTCTGCTGTAGGTTAAAGTGTGTTGTACAATCTGGTTTTATGGCAAACTATTTTACTGCTAGGTCGCTTAATTGCATTATCACGTAATCATTCACATTCTTACTTACATCCTTCAACCAGACGACATGAGATGTTAAAAAACACTTCTATCCCCTCTAGTGGCCCAAAGATGATTCATACGTAGCAGAGGATCACAGAGGAGCTCCAGCGGTGCAGTGGAAATGTCTCCCAAAGTGCCCAGTGGCCAAAGCAGAGGGGATTATTCTGCAGTGCAAGTAGCGGTTCGAGTGCGTCCCTTGGTGCCTAAAGAGCGTCTTCACTGCCACGAGAGCTGTATCACTGTGGACTCGGAGCTGTGTCAAGTTACTCTCGGCCACGACCGAAACTTTCTTTGCGACTACCTATTTGAAGAAACTTGCTGTCAAGAGGAGGTTTATTCATCGTCTGTCCAGCCACTCATAGATGCTTTCTTTCAAGGTTTCAATGCTACAGTCTTTGCCTATGGGCAGACAGGCTCCGGCAAGACTTACACCATTGGAGAAGCTAATATTTGTAAGTTATTTATTTTTATCTTTTCCTCCATTGTTCACTTAATTTGTTGTCGGCTCAGTTTATCCTGTTTTAGTTTATCCGGTTTTAAACTTAGTTTAAGTTTAGTTCCTTTTGCAGAAGATCAGTTGGGCTTGTCAAACAAAATAAACACTGTGCTCTAATCAAGTTTTACCATGACGAGCCAGTTGCGTTTCAATTTTGTGTGTTTTAATTGTGTTTATAGGTTCCTTTAGAGATGAGGAGCAGGGTATCATTCCCAGAGCTGTTGCAGATGTCTTCAAGCTGCTCGATGAAAATGACCTCACAGACTTCTCTGTCCGAGTGTCCTATCTGGAGGTTTACAAAGAGGAGTTCAAGGACTTACTGGAGGTGGAGACAGCCAGCAAGGACATCCACATCAGGGAGGATAAAGGCAATATTGGTATGGAATAGGCAGCCTAATTTATCTTTAAGTGTGTCTTTGTGGTTGTGAAATTAAATGTTATGCAGTATTTTACTTAAGGGATTTGTGTATGTATTAATCAGCATTTTATGTTTTGTCTCTTTGACATTGTAGTTTTGTGTGGCGTAAAGGAGTACGAAGTGGAAGGTCTTGATGAGGTTTTGAGTTTACTGGAGTCAGGAAATACAGCCAGGCACACCGGTGCAACCCAGATGAATCTAAACTCCAGCCGGTCCCACACCATTTTCACCCTGTATATGGACCAGCGCCGGGGAAACTCTCGCCTTTATGGGACTGCTACAAATTCTGGACCACAAATGTTGTCTTCCAAGTTCCACTTTGTTGACCTTGCAGGTTCAGAACGTATCTTAAAGACTGGGAACACTGGAGAGAGACTAAAAGAGAGTATCCAAATTAACAGCGGTCTTCTGGCTCTGGGAAATGTTATAGGGGCACTGGGGGACCCGAAGAGGAAAGGCTCTCATATACCATACAGAGATTCTAAAATCACAAGGTACATTTTAATAAGTTTTAGCATACCACTCAAACAGAAATTGGTGTGAAATGTCCAATTGTTCTAATTCATGTACTCCTTGTTTCACCTAGGATACTAAAAGACTCATTGGGAGGAAATTCGAAAACACTGATGATTGCCTGCATCAGTCCATCTTCCTCAGACTTTGATGAGAGCCTGAATACACTAAACTACGCCACAAGGGCCAGAAACATTCAAAACCGTGCAACGGTCAACTGCAAGCGTGAGCCAGATCGGGTCGAGGGACTTGAGCAACAAATCAAGGCTCTTCGCAGAGCCCTCGAAAACCGCCAACGTTCAGAGACCCGCATCATTTCTCACGCTGATCCAACCAGGAGACCTCGACTTGGAGAGGGAGAGATCAGCAGACTGCAAGCCCAGAGCGCCCACTATAGGACGTGCACAGACACTGCTTACAGGTTAAAGCACAGTAATTGATCAAGTTAAATGTAGTCTTTGCTGTAAGGGTGTAATGACATGTTTTGACTGCTACTAACTATCTTGGTATGGATTCTCCATGTCTTTGACTGGTAATTACAGTTAATTTATGAATGACTGTGCATATGTTATATGTATATGCCATGGTTTCCCAATGCACAAGGTCATGATATGAAACAAAATTAAGGATATTAAATTAAGGCCAATTATTATTACTATTCTATGCCATACAGTCCCGGAATCTTTCTTCCTGACTATTGTTAATCCTTTGTTTCATTCAAACCACCACCATAATATGAACTAATTCCACCTGAGCCAAATTAAATCCAATTGCTAGCGCGTACATTTGAGAAATTTCCCTTCTGTATATTTTAGAGACAGACAATTTTTGTGCAGCTCCCTGCTGAAAGAAGTGAATTGCTGGGGACATGTTTTTTTGTTTACACTGGCAGGTTAGCTTTAGAAGCTGAAATGAATAGATGACACACACACACTCTGGTAAAAAAATGGAGTTTGTTGTTTTATCAGGCTTCATTCAGTGGAGTTTCTAATCCTGACTGTGAAGATGTGTTTTTTGCTTCATTTTCATATATAGATTTAAGAAATATGAGTGCTTCCTTCATTCAATTGTTGTATTATAAATATATAACAGGTTGCTGCGGGAGCTGCAGAGTGAAGGGGCTCTGACTGCAGAACAGAGTTTGAGAGTGAAGGAGTGGCTGTGCTCAGTGGAGGAGGAGCGCAGTGGACTGACCACTGCCTCTGGACCAGACAGTGGCATCGAAAACAGCTCCACTGAAGACAGTGTTGCGTTAAAGAGAGGAAGACCTTCGGTGAGGAACCAGGTTAGTCTCTTGCACACTCCCAAGGGAATATACAAAATATACAAAACTGTTTTAGTCAGAACCTTTAGTATCCAGCACTGATAAGTGTATGCATGTGTTAAAATAAAAAATACCCAGGATCCAGAGGCTGCGGAGGACAGGTGGAGTAATGAGCATGGAGAGAAAGAGGATAGTATTGTCCTGCTTCAGGCACAGATCCAGCGGCTGGAGGGAGAGAACACAGACTTTTTAGCAGCTCTGGAGGATGCTATGGAGCAATACAAGCAGCAGGTGAGATTCACTTGAATTGTAATACTGTGTTTCCATTAGTGCAGTGTTTCACAATTTAATCATGGCATGCCCTATTCATGTGACACCAGCATAATATACACATTTTCAACACGTTACAGTTGTTTCCTTAGGTGATAATGTTACTTTGATCGCTTTCTTTCTGTCTCAGAGTGATAAACTGCAGGAGCAACAGGACTTGATAGTCGAGCTGCAGTGTCTGCTGTCTACACCAGGGCTGATAGGCCTGGGCCTTAACTTGAGGCCGCGGCCTCACACGGCCCCTATGGGCTCCATGCAGCACAGTCAGAATGGAGGCACATACAGACAGGTAACCAATCAGCACACGTAGTGTTTTAGCGGATTCAAAACTTTAAAATGTGGTAAAAAATGTCAATGGGGGTGAGCCCCATACAAAGTTGCAAGGTACCATCTTATAAATACAATTTAAATAAATATTGTTTTTTTACTATACTCTTTAGACAGATCCAACTTAATTTAACCGTTTACCAGAGATAATGATATAGCTTACTTGTTTATAGATCTGTGAGTTCATGTGTGTAGTTACAGGTCAGTCCAGTGAGCAGTCTTGGTAATATCCCTTGTGGGGATCAGGATTGTAGCCTATATGAGGAGCAGGAGTTCCAGGAAGAAGCAGAAATGCAAGACACAGAAGAAGAGGTCCATCAAATCAACTACAGCCAGGAGAGACGCAAGTATGTTGTGTTTATAGAAATCATAGCTTACAGCTTTCACTATTTATATTGAGGGTGATATTCATATTGCACACATAACAGACTGAGCACATGCACTCATGGTATGTATGACATGTATATAATGTTGTCATTCTGTCAGACAGGTGAACCTGACCTGGACCAAGGGGGACATGCTAACAGGGGAGCTAGCATTTGGTGGTAGAGGACTCATATCTCTGCCTGAGGCAGACCAGCGCCTCTGTTTAGCCAGAAAAGCTTGTAAGTCTTAACAACCTAAAGTATGTTAGAAATATATTTAGTATTGATTGGGGAGGCAGGTTAAATAACAGGATCCGGTGGATTTCTGCTGTTGGCTAGGACTCAAATGTTCTCAAAAGTCATAATTTATGCATAAATCCAATTTATGTATGTATGTATGTATGTATGTACATGTTCACTCATTGAGAAACTTTTACATAGTTTTTGTAGTTACACAGAAAAGACATGTTTGAAGTGTTTTAGAGGTCTTTTTTATCCCTTGTGTGTGCTCTCCTGTGGTTCACCGTGTGTTTGTGTAGCGCTTCAGATGTTTAGGCATGCAGTGTTTGGTGAACTGAACGTGTCCATTTACAAGTACATTTCGTACATTTGAGATGACAATTAATATATAGCTTTTTATTGTGTTTTAGTTCAGTTCACAATCAGTTTTTACATGTTGTCCTTATAGTCAGGGTAACCAAAGGATTACAATATTTCTAAATTCAGTCTTTTAGGATTAAAGCACACTTTGAAAGCAAAACTGTCAAAACATTTGGTGGATGAATATCATTTCAATAATTCATAAGAAAATACAAAAAAATTAATGAATATCAATGAGTTTGATGTAACACAACTTTGCACTATTTACAGCTTCCTGGCTGGTCAGATATTAAGCCTGTTAGGTGATACATCTGCAAGCTTCTCACCTCAGCAAGTACCGAGCCAACGCCCATTTACCTCTGATCTGGGGCATTTGTTGGGAAGCTCTGTTCGTTTCAGACACACACACACAGCCTTGGTGTGTGTGTGTGTGTGTGTGTGTGTGTGTGTGTGTGCTTGTGTGTGCTTGTGTGAGCAGGGTGCCTCTAAATGAAACCAAAACATAGCAGCATAGTTGTTTTCTGTTCATTTGGCTTAGCTGCTGTGAAAAAATGCTTATAGTGGTAGGGAAAACCCTGATTTTATAGCATTTTGGCAAATTACATGATTTTATGGCTGATTACATTTTTTATAAAAGTCTGCAATTCCTGTTTTCTGCATTGCAAAACTCAGAGGGACCTACTTTTTTGCCTGGTTTTAGTGTCTACTCTGTGGTCCAAGGGTCACATTACACCCAATGCATGCCCATATGGAGGACAAGAGTTAAACAGGGAGTACTGATCTGTGTTGTTACTAAAGGAAGATGACACATTAGGGCTTGAACCTTTTGCGGTTGCCTTGAAGCTCTGTTACCTTCCTCATGATGCCAACCTGCTGATCTTGTGTGTATTCTCTCAAATCTCTGTAGCCAACTCCAGTAGTGGGGAGACATCTGTGCGTGAAAGTCTGAACAGCTTTGAAGGAGTTTCAGAGTTGGGACTTCTTCAGGCACAGCAGAAGATCAGGGAGCTCTCTGTCACCATCCGTATGAAAGAAGAACTCATCAAGGAGCTGGTCAAAACAGGTAGACATTTTGATCTCATAATCCTTCCTCAGCTGCATCTTTTCTTAATAGAGGTTCTCTTTTATTATTTTATCAAATGTTTGTGTTTTTTAGGTAAGGATGCCCAGGCCCTTAACAGGCAATACAGCCATAAAATCACAGCTCTGGAGCGTGAAGCTGTGCAGGCTCGACAGGAGCTGCAGGAGGCCCAACAGCAGCTGCAGGATCTAGAGAGACAAGAGAAAGAAATCAGCTCGACGGACAAAACCAGAGCACAGGAATGTCGCAGGAAGATAGCTGCTGCTCAGAGCAAAGTTCAGGTTTGACTGCCCCACCTCTGTATTAATGCCTAATAACGCATAACAACAGACAACTAGAGATTTAGTGATGCTGAATTGTGTGGCATCTGAAAGAATATTTTTGAGCAGCTAAGATACTATTTTAAACCTTCACTGATGTGTAATTAGCAAAAAAACACTGAACTATTATTTAGTTATATTCTTATATACATCTTTCAGACCTGTACTTTTACATTTCTGAAAAGGAAAATGTATTTGGTTTCGTACCAGGTTCTCAGTCAGCGTCAGAGGGACACAGCTCGTCTTGCCAACCTTCCTGCCCAGAGTGAACGTCGCGTGATAGAGCTGGAGCGAAGTGTTCAGAATATGAGGCAGCAGCAAGAGCAGCTGCAAAAGCGGCTGCGCCAGGAAAGTCAGCAGAAACGACGTCTGGAGAGCGAGATGCAAAGAAGAACTCACAGAGTTAAGGTACCTCAGGCCGATACACCAACTCACGAGCTCTAAATTTGGAAGAAGCACTGTTCTCCAGTATACATGCTGAGGTCCAAAAGTCTCATCCAACTTAATGTATTCATTTTACCCCATTTAACAAATGAAAATCACAAATAAATGTCACACCTGCAGTTTCAGTAGAGTATTATTCTCTTTTTCTATTTTGTTACCTGATGGGTAAATATGGTGAAGGAGACTGGACAGTCCCAAATCATGTATAACAGGGGTGCCCACACTTTTTTGGCTCGCGAGCTACTTTTAAAATGACCAAGTCAAAAAGATCTACCTACATTAATAATGGTAAATACATATATATATATATATATATATATATATATATACCGAGTATACTTTATATTTACAATATTGGCGTACCTTGCATAACTGCATGAACCCTTATGAAACATTATAATACGGGTAGATCAAATCAAGCATTCTGATTGGTTGAGAGTGAGTCACGGGGTGTAGTTTATTCAGCCATAAAGTACTGTACAGCCTGTTTACATTTAGAGCGTTCCATATCAGTGCGCACTTAAAATAACAGCTAGATTTAAATTGCGCGACCGTTAGTTGTCATTTCAAGCTTGACAGTTACCAAACATGTTTCGTGTAAACTTTGATATTGTCACGTCCGCAGTAACGACTCGCAGACGTTGGTTTCCTTAACTTGCAGGTTTATTGCTTGAGTGTTCACAGTATTGCAACGGGGCTCTTCGCTGACAGTAAGTTAGCTCAAACAGAACAGCTAACAAGCTCACGTAGCGTCCCCCACACTAGCATAACGAACGACAACACACACGTCACTTCCTCCCTAACCTAAAGATGAGGAATGAAAAGGGTTTCATCACAAAATCCTGATAATTTCCAGTGAGAGATAATTTCCCGACGCGAGGCAAGTTCTCTAAACATCATGGAAGAGAAGAATGACGGAGAAAAGACGGACAGAAGCAGCGAGAGCACTTCTTTACATCGGTGGCTGAGCGTCATCCTCCACCCTGCTTTCAACCGGTCCGTTTTATAGTCCCGTATGTGCGTCCCGTGCGTCCCGGGACTATTTTCTCTGCCGCTGAAATGCGATGCACAACGTTTTGCCGGCTACAACTATTTTGTGCTGAAAGGCAGCTTACATTACTATTTATAAAGTCGCAGGTACCCGTATTATAAAAGCAATAAGGTACTCGAGGCAGTACTGTGTCTACAATAATGTACAGTTCAAGGGTTTGCCGGCCCTCCGCTGCGCGTCGGGCCTAACAACTCCCTTGAACAGTACATTATTGCACGACACAGTACTGCCTCTCGTACCTTATTGCTTAAATACAATTCTCTACATTTTTGGTCCTTACATTTTACTCTGATGACTGCACTGAATGGAACCAGCAGGGTTGCATAGTCCGGACAGTAGCTGCTGGTAGCCAGCCTCAGGCAGACCAAATGGTCATCAGTCATGGTGGAACGGTGTTTGGACTTAATATTTTTACAATATTATTATACAGTCGGCCTTCTCCGGATGCGCACGGAACAGCCGTCTTTGAAGAGCTCTCGCTCGAACAGAACAGGCGATCTTCGTTGCCACATCCATGATCTCTTTCACGTTTAGCATTTTAGCGCATAATGCTAGTTGGTGTATTATGCAGTGGTGATTAAGGAAGTCGGGGAAAACATCATCCTCCCTGTACTTGGCAATAAATCCATTCAAGCTACCAACCATTGCGGGCGCACTGTCCGCGGTGATTGACAATAATAGGTTTGTTCGAGATTAGCCAGTTCTGCGCAGAATCGATCGCCGGCGCGCAATGCATGCCGGTTGGATTTTAATCTGACTTGATCCCGACTTGATCTGACGTCATGCACACGTGGTCAACGATAATCTCACGAGAGCAAGGCAGCCCCTGATTTCAGAGCCAGGCGCCGCAGTAGCTCTCCACCGACTGTGTGGCGCAGTGCATGATGGGAGATGCCTGGCTCGCCACATCAGAGAGCTGATTGGCTCTTAGATTTGACAGCAAACACGTGTTGTAGAAAATCCTTATTTATGTGTAGTTGTAATACTTAACGCTTGATTGTTGACTATTAGTCTCATGTTTAATCTAAAAACATATCTTGTGTGGTTGATAATACAAAATTGTATTTATACAACACATATCAAAACCAGTAGTAATGTATTTCACAGGCAGACATAACAAGAACAAAGGCTGCAGCTAGACCCACATTTCTACATAAATCTATATATTTATAAACACATATGAATAAATCCAAACGTGATCTGTAAACTACAAGAAGCCTAAAGTTTGGAACTAACAGGAAGTCATTTTTTCTGTGACTTCCTGTTACTGACTACTTTGAAGGCAGCTGAAAACTGTCCGACTTGACCGCAGTTTTTTTACTCCGCCCCCTGCTGCTCGCGCTGCTCTTGTCTGGATTCCAGGCGAGGCGCAGCTCTTTCGAACGAGCCTGTTAATTTGCCCACCAGGAGCTGCGTTTTGTCAATAAAGCTTTTGAAAAAAATGGCATGCGATCTACCCGCACTACGATTGACCTATTGGGCACCCCTGATGTATAACATCTACACTCATCACACAGTTGTGCCAAAACCAAAACATTAGCAAGAAATGTTCAAAACAACCATAAATCGATGAACTCTGAGTCAGGAGTCACGCTGACTTGTGTTGTCTTAGAAACCCTCAACCTGAAATTAAGTAGAATGTTTACAGCCAGTTAGCTTGCAAGATAACAATTAGTTGTGATGTGTTAGTATCATTATCATTATACAAGGGGGTTCCAACTTGGCAACAAAGTGTATATGCTACTGCTGCCACTTTTTTGGAGCTGGTACTGAAGCTAATTCGGTTTCTCTATTCATGCAGTAAGTGTACGTTATCACAGAATAACCTTTTATAGATTTTCTTTTCACAGTGCATGTGCAGTTGCAAGAAACCACTAGAAAGGCTCTGTGACTCTGACTACTGTATCACTGCACCTTACTGCACCACCGGAGCTTCAGGTCAACCCGACACTGGTTTTATGGATTAAGCTGGATGTTTTAAAGTACAGGCCACATCAGGTGCTTGTAAATGGTTATAAAACCAGTAAGCTGATTTTAACACAGGCCCGTGTTTTATCCCTCATTATCTTCTCTGTTTACTCCAACAAAATCTCCTGCAGCAGTGAAAGATTGAAACTTACCCTTTAAAAGTCCAAATGTCTGGCAATGGTTTAAAGTAAAATGTATTGGTATACTGTATGAGGGCCAAATGCATTCATTTCTTTAAGACAGAGATAGATTTGTTCTATACTTCATCCATCCATCCATTTTCAGCCGCTTATCCGGGGTCGGGTCGCAGTGGCAGCAGGTTCAGCAGGCCGACCCAGGCTTCCCTCTCACCCACAACACTTTCCAGCTCATACTGGGGGATCCCGAGGCGTTCCAAGGCTAGTCGGGAGATATAATCCCTCCAGCGTGTCCTCGGTCTTCCCCGGGGCCTCCTACCAGTTGGACGTGCCTGGAAAACCTCTAATGGGAGGTGTCCAGGAGGCATCCTGACTAGATGCCCGTACCACCTCAGCTGACTCCTTTCGACACGAAGGAGCAGCGACTCGACTACAAGCTCCCCCCTGATGTCCGAGCTCCTTACCCTATCTCTAAGGCTGAGCCCGGCCACCCTACGGAGGAAGCTCATTTTGGCCGCTTGAAACCGATCAGTTCTATACTAATCCTTTAATTAACCTTTATCTTTCACCCCTCCATCCCTTCTGTAGGAACTCGAGATAAAGAACGAGCAGCAGCAAAAGATTCTGAGAATAAAGACAGAGGAGGTCGCTGCCTTCCAGAGGCAGAGACGCAGCGGCAGTAATGGCTCAGTCATCTCATTAGAAGAACAACAGGTGGGACAAGAAATCAAGGAGAATATCTCTCCTAACTTTGAATTTATAGAAAACAAATAGCTGTTATGGTTGTTTTGTTAGAGATGCATGGAATCTTTCTTGTGTGGCTGTCATTCCCTGCAGCCTTAGTTTGTGCGTCTGTGTCTCTATTTAAGCATGATGTGTGGGCTTTTGTCTTTTGACTCCCTGTGAGCAGAAGATTGAGGAACAAAAACGCTGGCTGGATGAGGAAATGGAGCGGGTACTGGACCAGAGGAAAGAACTGGAAGATCTGGAAGGAGAGCTCACTAAACGAGAGCAAATCCTGGCCAAGAAAGAAGCCTTACTCCAGGAACGCAGTGAACTGGAGACCAAGAGGCTCCGCTCCAGTCAGGTAGTAACAACCACAAACAACTCCTTTCAGTGACACGGGCAACTCGCAAATGCTAAACCTTTTTGTTCATCTTCCCTCCAGGCCTTGAGTAAAAACCTGGTGATGCTTACGGGGCGCATTGAGTCACTTGAGCAAGAGTTGAGTGAGCGGAATGGTCTTCTTCGCTGCAGCAGTGCTCAAGACTCTCAGCAGATTCGCCAAGAGATCTCCAACCTCCGTCAAGAGAAAGATTCATTGCTCGTACAAAGAGTGGAGCTGGACGATAAGCTCCGGCAGGGAAGCCTGCTGTCACCTGAGGTCAGATATTAATCTTGGGTTCAAGCTAGGCTTGGGCGGCATTATGGTCAGATAGTTTACCTGGGCACCTTACGGTATTGTAGTTACAGTAACTACAGATGCTCAGTTTTCTATGCTGTATTGTAGTGCACAGCACCAGAGGTTGGTCACTACGGTGTAACAGGTAGCTGAGCTCAGAAAGATGGCGGCTGGGTGTTTTTTTTCTTCTCAGTTTAACCAGATTATTGTCACATGATTTTATTCAACTGTCGCCTACTTTATGGTTGAGAATAACAAATCTGCCATTATTGAAAAAATCGTGAATAAAATACCATAAAAATGCATATTCTATTGTATATTAGCCGCCATCCATTCAATCGTACCCAAAACGTTATGTCAGCATATTTCTAATTGTGTGGCAGAGAAAGATAAAATAGTTTTAAGGTAAGTATTGTAGTACTGATTTTCACTGGTAGCTGTGATTTACCTGTGACTAGATGTTCATTTTCACATCCTCATTAAGTCCATGTATTCCCTCTGGCATTTGTAGGAGGAGCGAACACTTTTCCAGTTGGATGAGGCTATCGAGGCTCTGGATGCAGCGATTGAGTACAAGAATGAGGCCATCACTCAGAGACAGAGACAGCTGAGGGCTTCTGCCAGTGTGCTCTCCCAGTGGGAGATGAATCTTATGGCCAAACTCAGTTACCTGTCGGCCTCTGAGACCAGAGCTCTGCTGTGCAAGTACTTCGACAAGGTCTGTGAAATGCTCAACATACACCTTTCAGCACTGCAAAAATGTATTTATTTGACCACACGACACTAATGTAATTTAAACATCTGTAACATTAAACGACCAATTGTAATGGAGACACTCTTTCATAAGAAAGCTGAACGAGGTATCATACCTTATAGCAGTGGTTCTCCGACTTTTTCTGTCACGCCCCACTTTGGAGGAAGAAAAATGTTCGGGCCCTACCGCCCCAACAAAATTGTAACAAAATGGTCCAACCTTCTGTGACTGTTCCATCTGTGCTTTTTCATATAATAGAATAAAGAAAATGTAAATCTCTTTCAAGTAAACCAGATCGCTCCATCAGACAAAAACTAATAACCAATCACTTTGTTAGAACAATGCAAATAAAGTTCTATCTGTGCAAAAAATAACTAATATTTGGCAAAAAAAGTACCTATTGTGGTTGCAAATAACCTGTTTTGCAAATAACCTAATTTCAAGATAATAACAATAACGTTCAACCTGTGCAAAAGCAAATGAGTGCAGATATGTGAGCATCACGTTGCATCAGTATTAGTGGCTGCAGTGAGCTGCTTTCCTCTACAAATATCTTTTAAACGGGATTGTAGATTTGATACTGCCACTCTCAATTCATGCTTAATGTTGACCTTAGATCTGTTTTCTGTTTTGAGAGACGCAACAGCAGAAAAGACGACCCCACTGAGATCGGCTTTTAGCAAAACGCCAACAATCGTCGAGTGGTGCATGCGTAGCGTAACCTGTTAACGGCGTAACGCAAACATTTCCACGAAAGTACAGGCATTCCGCCATGTATTTATTAATGACGTTTTATTTCCGTGTACTTTGTACTTTTGTACTATGTAAAGTTATCATGTTCATGGGGAGAGTGGTCGTCCTGAAACCACAAGGTAGTCGGTTCGATCCCTGTTCTCCATAGTTTCATGTTGAAGTGTCCTTGAGCAAGACACTGAAGCCCCAGAGCTTCACAGCAGCACACTGCTCCTTAGTTACTAAGGATGGCTCAAATGCAGAGAATAATTTCCCTACTGTGGGATTAATAAAGGATTATTTATACAAAATCATCTTATAATAAATAATCTTTTCTTTTTTCTCTCTTTTTTTTAAGAATCTGCATCTCCCCCTGCACCCCACCTGTAGTACCTCTACAGGTGCGTGGGGGAAGATGTTTTTTTTTATATATATCTTTTTTTTTTTTTTATAATCCATTATTAATCCCACAGTGGGGAAATTATTCTCTGCATTTTACCCATCCTTTGTAATTAAGGAGCAGTGTGCTGCTGTGAATCACTGGGGGTTTAGTGTCTTGCTCAAGGACACTTCAACATGCAAACTATGGAGAACAGGGATCGAACCGACTACCTTGTGGTTTCAGGACGACCACTCCCCCCATGAACATGCTAACTTTACATAGTACAAAAGTACAAAGTACACGGATATAAAACGTCATTAATAAATACATGGCGGAATGCCTGTACTTTCGTGGAAATGTTTGCGTTACGCCGTTAACAGGTTACGCTGCGCATGCACGACTCGACAATTCTTGCCGTTTTGCTAAAAGCCGATCTCAGTGGGGTCGTCTTTTCTGCTGTTGCGTCTCTCAAAACAGAAAATAGATCTAAGCTCAACATTGAGCATGAATTGAGAGCGGTCGTATGAAATCTACAACCCCGTTTTAAAAAGATTTGTAGAGGAAAGCAGGCTCATTGGAGCCACTAATACTGATAACGTGATGGCTCACATATTTGCACTCATTCTATTTGGTTTTGCACAGGTTGCACATTATTGTTATTATCTTAAAAAGATATTCAGTGCAAAACAGGTTAATTGCAGCCACAATAGGCAATTTCTTTGTGGTGGGGCATGGACATTTTCTTCCTCCAAAGTGGGGCGTGACAAAAAAGGTTTGAGAACCACTGCCTTACAGGGTGTGGCTCTTTATGTCTGAACTCACCAATATATAAGCTAAATAGTGTTAATGCGTCTTGTAGGTGGTGACTCTGCGTGAGGAGGAGCGTAAACTACAGCTTGCGCTAGCTGAGTTGGAAATGCAACTGGATGAGCAGCAGAAGCTGGTGCAGTGGTTGGAGAACGCCCTCGATCGCACACAACTCGACACAGATCGCCGGCTCACACAACAGCAGAAGGAACATGAGAGGAGTGTGCAGCTCCTACTGCAGCAGTGTCGAGGTGCAGAACCTTTTATCTATTATTTCTCACTAAAAAAAAGGGTTGCCTGCAGGTGTCTATGTGGCTTGCATCACTTCAAATATATTATAAATCCCACTCTTTAGTCTACACTGGATATAGTTTAAGTTGTTAAACATTTAAGTTATAATATCTTCTACATTTTAAAGAAGTTGCTAGATTATCTTCATAATCATCTCATACAAGTGGGTGTCCTTCCACTCCTACAGAGCAAATAGACGAGGGCATGGCAGGAAGGCAGCGGCAGTATGAAGGATGGATCCATAACCTCAGCATGGAGCTGACCCACTACAAGACAGCAAATCTGGAACTGAGCAACAAACTGAGGGAACGCTGTGGTCCAGGCAGCCAGCCGAACAACCTTGGTAAAGCTAGAAGTATTATGAGATAAAAGTGTTTGTTTACAGCTTGGAGCAAGACGGCTTCAGATATTTATATTATTAAGCCATACTTTGCTTCTTGGCATCAAAACATGATGTCGGGGCTGTGGATGAGCTCTCCTACTTTATTATTTATTATATAATAATACATCTTATACATTACTTTTAATGTTGTAGCTGGTCAAGCTGGAGCTAGTTCTAACTATAATTTATATACATTCATATTTTATTTTACTATTTAAGAAACTTGCTGAATAGTAACTAAAGCTTTCAGATAAATGTTTTGAAGTGCAACAAAATTGTACTTAAGTATAGTGCTTTAGTAAATGTACTATTTACTTTACACCAACGTTAAGTTTCAAACCGGCAACTCTAACTATCCCTTTGACATGTGTTGTTTTATAGTTGTGGCATATGATGGTAAACCAGCAGGCATTGGCAGCATGGAAAAGCTGCCCCGCTGCCCTGAAGACAGTCCAGGAGGCAGGACGACGGGCCAGTCTGACAAACCTTGCAGGTCCAGGGAAGAAATGCGTGAGCTGGTGAACACCCCTCTCCCGTCCACCTGGAGACGCTCCTCTCTCCCTACTGAGGAACCTGCTGTCATGGAGGAGTTATGGCTTCAAGCAGCTGGGGATGTTCCTTCTAACCGTGTAGTTCAAACGGGTATGGGGTCCTGGGGTGGGCCGGCGTCCCTGCCTGCGGTTAAGTCTCGCAGAGAGTCCCGCCGCTCCAGCCTCAACATCGGACCACTGACTTCAAACAATGCATTAATTGATGTGCGGAAGAATCCTGTTTGAAAATACATGTATTGTGCTACTTAAGACCATTCTCATAGATGTTTATTCGGTTTCTGAAATATTTTCACATTAGCCCTCTTTAGTTTTTGTATTTCATTTTTTGTATAAAAAAAAAAGAAGTAATACACAAGGACACCCGCTGATTTCTATATGAAGCACTTTCAGTAAAGTAAAGTTTATGTTTCCATGTCATACAGTGTTTGGTAGGTCTGGTCTGCCAGCAATAAAAGTCAACGAGGTGAATAATTTCAGTCATTACAAAATTATGTTCTCTAATTATGTAGCCTTTTTACCTTCTACAGTATTTTATATTAAAATGTTTTTGCCACTCACTCATCTGGTGTTTGTTTTTTCATGATTAATAATTATTAATTTATTTCACAACTTGAGAAACAAATTCTGTAATCCTTTTTCAAATCGATGGTCATTTTCGATGTTATCACAGCTGATGTAAATGAGGCCTGAAAGCTGCTGTGAAATGTTGTGTCGTGTTGGTTTAAATTTAGCCTCAGTGGGTCTTAATTTGTCACATCAGTATCACAACCTCTCATACATTATTTCTTTATTCTAATTCACCACCTAACCTTGCATGCAGTTCTTGCTCTCATGTAATCAACTGGTTGGGTGTTCACCCAGTGTCACTCAGTTTATATACAACAGCTGCTCTTATCTGGGTCAAACAGCCATGGTTGTGTGGCTGTTGAAATTATTGCCACTCAAAATTCTGGTTATATATTGTCTTTAATAGTAGAGACGGCTGCAGGTGGACTTGTGGGAACTATGGAAGTCTTTGGGTTTGTCCAAATCCTTCTGGTCTTTGTCATTTAATTCATGAACATTACTAATTTCTCCACTTTCCGGTGTTAATGCTAACTATATAACTTTAAATGATATGAAAGTGAGACTGGAGCGGGAGATCGACAGGCGGATCGGTGCGGCTGCAGCAGTAAAACAGGCGCTGTACCGGTCCGTCTTGGTGAAGAGGGAGCTGAGCCGGAAGGCAAAGCTCTCGATTTACTGGTCGGTCTACGTTCCAACCCTCACCTATGGTCACGAACTCTGGGTCGTGACCGAAAGAACGAGGTCTCGGATACAAGCGGCCGAAATGAGCTTCCTCCGTAGGGTGGCCGGGCTCAGCCTAGATAGGGTAAGGAGCTTGGAGTCGAGTCGCTGCTCCTTCGTGTCGAAAGGAGTCAGCTGAGGTGGTTCGGGCATCAAATCAGGATGCCTCCTGGACGCCTCCCATTAGAGGTTTTCCAGGCACGTCCAACTGGTAGAAGACCCCGGGGAAGACCCAGGACACGCTGGAGGGATTATATCTCCCAGCTGGCCTTGGAACGCCTTGGGATCCCCCAGGATGAGCTGGAAAGTGTTGCGGGTGAGAGGGAAGCCTGGGTCGGCCTGCTGAACCTACTGCCACCGCGACCCGACCCCGGATAAGCTGCTGATAATGGATGGATGGATGGATATGAAAGTGTATTATTTAGTTAAATTTTTACTTTAACTGTCAGTTGTGTTGCTTGTGCAGACGGCACACTTTTATACAGGCGGCCTCAATGGTGACATCTTTGAAGAAGAGGAATGTAATGTAGACTAACTGAGAGAACATCTCTATGCTGCAGCCCTTGGGTAGGATATGTTTTTCTCGTTACCATCTGCTGAGTATTTAATGTTTATTGAAAGCTTACAAAATATTTTAAATTCAGTGGCCTTTTTAGCTTAGTTATGAACTTTTAAGAAAATTCCTGAAATTATAGGATACGGTCTGTACTAAACAGACATTCAGTATGATTTACACTTCCGGATAATATCGTTATCTCTGAAGACAAGAATTTAAGAATATTTCAGCCAATTTAAACCTTGTGTGGTGTTCATATTGAGGTCAACCTTGAGGTCAGAGCATAGAACCCTGAGGTCAGAGAGCCTAGAACCCTGAGGTCAGAGCATAGAACCCTGAGGTGGTGGTGTTCATATTGAGATTAACCCTGAGGTTAGAGCATAGAACCCTGAGGTTAGAGAATAGAGCCCCGAGGTTAGAGAATAGAGCCCTGTGGTCAGAGCATAGAAATCCAGCGTTAGTATCTTTAATGCGGTGGAGCCCCTGGAGCGGGGCGTGGTCCGACCAGAGGGGGAAAGAGTGTCCCAGGAGATAGTAGCTGTGATGTTCATGGTGAGAACGACGCCACCTGGCGAGCATAGATATGCATGATATAGGCGAGTGAGCAGAGAGCATATAAGGGATACATGTATGGAAGCGAGCAGACAATAAAGGCCCGGGAATGTACATCAAGTTGTCGGTCATCTGTTGTGAAACCAACTAACAGAAACACTACATTGGCGACGAGGAGTAAACGGAAAGACACTCGAAGGAACGACCCGGTCACCGCGTCTTTGTCTCTTGGTTTTTTTTGCAAAATAAAAAAAGAGAGGAGAAAAACGAACTCGCGGGTGAGTGACGCTAACGCTAACGCTAAGTCAAGCTAGCGGAGCTAACGCGAACGCTAACGCTAAGTCAAGCTAGCGGAGCTAACACAGACAGACGTGGATGGCAGACGGCACACTGCAGCAGCAAGCATGGCAGTAAACACCGCTGCACTCCCACCTTTCGACACAGAAACAGACCCTGGCTCTGTTGGACCTCGCTGGAATAAATGGGTGCAAAGGTTTGAAAATTACACCACTGCTATGAACATCGGTGGAGATGCTAGGCTCAAAGCACTATTGCTACATATAGCAGGAGAACATGTGGACAGTTATCACACTAGGCTAAGGATGTTAGCTAAGAACTGTGAGTTTGCAAATGTCGAAGCTGAGATTAAAACGCAAATCATACAAAGCTGCACATCATCCAGGCTGCGCAGGAAAGCGCTAAGGGAGGGAGCCTGAACTTGGTCTAGCTGAGCTTCTTGATCATGGAAGAACACTTGAACTGTCTGAAATGCAAGCGACTGGCATAGAAAGAGGCACAACAGCCACAGTTAACCTGTTGGACCAAAAGACTATGCAGAGACATCCAAACAACAGCCGATGGTCAGAAAAACGACGTTCGGACAACAGCTGCAGGAACTGTGGAGGTAAATATCCTCATGAGGGTGAATGTCCTGCTAGAGGCAGAGAATGCAGAGGCTGTGGTAAGCTAAACCATTTTGCAAAACAATGTCGTTCTAAAACTGAGGACATTAACGCAAAACGACCACAGTACAAGGATAACAAATACGTTAAAAAAGTTCATCACATAACGAAGGCACAAGGTGAAGAAACGGAACACGACTCCTCCAGCAGTGATGACGCCTATGTGTTTGCAGTTGATGCTGACAAGATATCAGAGCTGCCACAGACACACATCAAGTTAAATGGCAGTAGCATGCTAGTTTTAATTGATTCAGGAGCCTCAGCAAACTGTATAAGCGAAATAAGTTTCGAGAAACTTACACCATGTCCTCAACTAAGCCCCACAAGCACCAAGATCTACCCTTTCCGCTCCAAAGTTCCATTGCCCGTTAGTGGCGTTTTCAAATGCAGTGTGGAGAAAGGACAGGAAAAGACAACATGCACATTCTTTGTAATAAAAGGAGATGGATTCAACGTTCTCAGCTACAAAACAATCCCAGGTCCAAACCACCTGCTAGAATTGAGAGATGGGGACTGAGGCTTCAGCCCTACAACTTCAAGGTGGAATACAGAAAGGGATCTGACAACCCAGCTGACTACATGTCTCGTCATCCCATTTTGTCTCAGACCGGTGAAAGTACACGTGCAGCAAAAGTAGCAGAGGAATACGTGAACTTCATCGCAAGCCAGGCAACACCTAAAGCCATGACACTAACAGAGATCAAAGCAGAGACACTTGCAGACCCAATTCTTCAAGAGGTTAGTGCTCACATTAGACACAACACATGGCACAAAACTGACAAGTCACAACATGCTGACATATTAAAGCAGTTCAGACAAGTTAGCAGTGAACTAACAGTATCACATGCATCCGACATTGTACTGCGGGGCACCAGAATAGTAATTCCCATGGCCCTACAAGATAGAGTTTTACAGCTAGCCCATGAAGGACACCAGGGCATTGTCAAAACGAAATCACTACTCAGAACCAAGGTGTGGTTTCCAGACATTGATCGCAAAGCAGAAGCAGCAGTATGTAGTTGTCTTGCATGTCAGGCCAACACACCAGTTGCACATACTGAGCCGCTAAAAATGTCCATTCTGCCAGAAGCTCCTTGGCATAGTGTTAGTGCAGACTTCTATGGACCGCTTCCAACTGGAGAGTACTTGCTTGTCATCGTGGATGAATATACACGCTACCCAGTTGTAGAGAGCATACGGTCAACATCAGCAAACACAGTCATTCCGGTCATGGACAAAGTTTTCTCCATGTTTGGAATCCCCAGAGTTGTGAAAACTGATAATGGTCCCCCATTCAACAGTGACCAGTTCTCCCAGTTTGCAGGCCATCTAGGATTCCATCACCGCCGGATAACACCGCTGTGGCCTCAAGCTAATGCTACAGCTGAAAGATTCATGCGCACACTAGGCAAAGCTATTCGTGTGGCCGAAACACAGGGAATTCCCTGGAAACAACAACTGAACATCTTTCTACGTGAGTATCGATCCACACCTCACAGCACAACAGAAAGCTCCCCTGGCGAACTGTTGTTCCAACGCAGGCTGTACACGAAGATTCCTTCATTCACTCACACTGTAAGCAAATGTTCAGACTCTGAAGTGAGAGCAAGGGACAATAAGGCTAAAGCCAAAATGAAATCTCATGCAGATTCTCATCGTAACGCTACCCCACACAATCTGACTCGAGGTGACACTGTGCTTCATTGTCAACCCAAGCGCAACAAGCTCACCACACCGTACAACAGTAAGCCATACACAGTGACCAAAGTCAAAGGCTCCATGATCACAGCAGCCAGAAATGGGCACTTCATTGTCAGGAATGCTTCATTCTTCAAGAAGATCACTCCAGAACTGTTGGACATCCCACCAGATCCTGATGATGATGATGATGATTGTGATTACAGTGATGCCTCTACAGTCACAACAACACCAAGATACCCCTCAAGGCACAACAGACGTCCTCCCGCCTACCTACAGGACTATACACTGGGACACTAATCTGAACTGGTGTGAATTCAAAGGGACTGATGTAGCCAAGTTTGAGAAGAATGTGAATGTTCAGAAATACTGGTGATACAGATTTGTCATACTCTTAGACGAGTGTAATGTTCAGTACAGTAAATAGGGCAGTTGACGTTTTGCTAGATATGTAAGAGCAAGCCCAGGTTCATAATGTATAGGCATTATGTTGATATATGTGTTTTGAAAAAAAAGGGCAATGTGATGTTCATGGTGAGAACGACGCCACCTGGCGAGCATAGATATGCATGATATAGGCGAGTGAGCAGAGAGCATATAAGGGATACATGTATGGAAGCGAGCAGACAATAAAGGCCCGGGAATGTACATCAAGTTGTCGGTCATCTGTTGTGAAACCAACTAACAGAAACACTACAGTAGCGCAGGGAGTCGACAAACCCACCGGATGACCAGGCACGTGGTGTACCTGGCCTCCCTCTCGGATAGCTTCCGGCTGATGTAGAGGATCGGGCGGTCAACCCCCTGTATGTGCTGGGACAAAACGGCCTGCAGCCCTCTGTTCGAAGCATCAGTCTGCAGAGTAAAGGGAAGAAATAAGTTAGGCGTGTGAAGTAGTGGTTCCCCGCAGAGAGCCTGTTTTACCTCCTCAAACGCCAACTGGCCGGATCTGAGGCATCTTTCCGGGTCAGGTCAGTCAGGGGGCTGTCAGATCTGCGAAGGTCGGGATAAACCGCCTGTAATAACCTGTCAGCCCCAGAAACTGCCTCACCTAATTTTTTGTCTTGGGCCACCTGAGGGCGCACATGCCTGCCGCCCAAGTGGTACCCCAGATACCGTACCTCCGTCCGTCCAACTGCACACTTCCCCGGGTTGGCGGCGACAGAGGAATCTGCCAGTAGCCCTTGGTTAAATCCAGTGTCGTAAAGAAACACGCAGTGCCCAGTCGGTCCAGGAGCTCGTCGACCCGGGGCATCGGGTACGCATCGAAACTTGACACATCATTCACCCTGCGATAGTCCATGCAGAACCGTATAGACCCATCCTTCTTGACAACAAGAACAATGGGGCTACACCAGGCACTGTTGGACTCCTCTATTAGCCCCATCTCCAGGATAGCAGCCAATTCCCTCTGAACCACTTTTCTCTTGTGTTCAGGTAACCTGTAGGGTCGTAACCGCACAGTCACGCCCAGAGGAGTCTCAATCTGGTGCATGATGAGGTTTGTGCGTCCTGGCAGGAGAGAGAATATGTCAGCAAACTGCTCTTGCAACTGGGCAATGTCTGTTCTCTGGGTCCCGGAGAGAGGTCTGCGGTTGAATAGTCAAATAATTACCTCCTAACGTCTAACCCTAAGCACTTTTCCTTGACCTCTGTGGAAAACGTCACGGCGTCAAGGAAAGATGGGAAGGAGAATTCATAAGGGGTTAGGAGAAGACAACCGCGGTGTTTGGCAAATCCGACTCCACTTTCACTAAGCGACGTAGTTATGACGCGACGGCAGGCGCATGTTAGTGATGTCGGTCTGTCTGCAGCGGTGAAACTACAATGTTGTAGTTCATCTCGGACCACAATAAAGATCATCTTAAATACTTCGTCCGTGTTGCGTCATGCAGACGACATAAACAACCCGGTTCATAGTATTACTTTAATAACGAGGTTGGAATAGAAATGAATGAAGGACTATGACAGTGAAACCAACGCATTTTTCACAGAGAGTACAAAGCTACTAAACTTTGTTCAGTTTCAAACCTGCTGAATTAAATACGTTATCCCACTAATGATGCGTGTCTCATATGTGTGTCTCATATCCCTTTTTGTTGTTATGGTTTATCTATATGCAGATTATAATCTGATCATAAAAATATGCAGACAACAGTTTATGAAACACCACACAACTTGTGTTGGCTTGATAGTGTTTTATTGTAATGTGACAAAATAGTTGATTAAAAAGATGATAATCAGAAACATGACTCAGACTGAAGAGCTCGTCCAGTTGAACTCTTTCATTAAAGCTTCTGTAACTGAAGTCAAATAAAATAAAAGAATGAGGGCTGAAGCTGCAGTTCAACACCAGAGAGAGAATATCAATACAGCAGTTTGATCACTTTACAGCAGTTTTCAGCAACGTAACATCCGTAGTTTTCCAGTAGGTTTAACAGATTATTTAAAGTATTTCCAAGTTATAGCAACGGTTATTTACTGCGTTTCTCGGTCATGATCGTTTGTTCTCGTGAACGGCCGAATGATACGCCACTTTAGATGTTGCTGCCGCAAGGAATTGTGGATCGGCATTATCTCCTTTCTTTTCGTAAAGGCAGGTCCAGTGGTTCCTATGCTAAAGGAGCTAAGTTAGGAAGCATTGAAGCTCCTTTCCTTTGCGTTTAGAGAATTCGACCGGCACTTATCATGGCGGCCACTTAGGTACTTCCGGGTCATTTCATCCAGTTAGGAAGGTTCCTAACCAAAAAGGACTATTCGACCGCAGCCTCAGTCTTCACAAAGGAGTGAGGCCGGATTGGTGGATTTTGGGACCTCGGGCCCTAGCTCCTCTCTCTCAGATACAGCGGACACCAGAGCAACAGACTCCGCCTCTCTCCATGCTTTTAGGAGGTTGAGGTGGTAGAGCTGTGTAGCTCCGCCCCTGTCAGAACACATCACCTCATAGTCAACATACCCACTCGCCGTGTGACCACAAAGGGCCCTTGCCACTTGGCGAGGAGTTTCGAGCTGGAAGAAGGAAGGAATACAAGTACCTTTTCTCCCGGTGTGAATTGTCTCAGCTTGGCTCCTCTGTTGTACAGTCGTTTTTGACGCTCCTGGGCCTGGAGCAAATGCTCATGTGACATCCGACCAAGTGTGTGGAGTTTTGCTCGCAGGTTCAGGACGACCCTCTGCTGCTGTCACCCCCGTGTTGAAAAAACCTGGTCTTGACCCCGACATCCCCAACAACTACCGGCCCATCTCCAACCTCCCCTACCTGTCCAAAATCCTTGAAAGATCTGTTGCATCTCAACTCAAATCCCACCTCAATCTCCACAACCGCTATGAACCCTTCCAATCCGGCTTCCATTCAAAACACAGCACTGAAACCGCCCTACTGAAAATCACCAATGCCATCCTCATCCTCCTTGACCTCAGCGCCGCCTTTGACACCATCAACCACTCCATCCTCCTCTCACGTCTCCAGCAATCCCTTGGCATAACTGGCACTGCCCTCTCCTGGTTCACCTCATATCTCTCAGACCGACATCAATTCATTGCCATAAATAACTGTAAATCCTCCACCTCCCCAGTCACCCACGGTGTCCCCCAAGGTTCCGTGCTTGGTCCCCTCCTCTTCATCATCTACATCAGGGGTCACCAACCTTTTTGAAGCCGAGAGCTACTTCAAGGGTACAAAATAATTAGTGCTGTCATATTAGCGCGTTATTAACGGCGTTAACGCAAACCAATTTTAACGCCGTCAATTTTATTAACGGCGTTAACGCATTTTAAGTTTTCATTTTTTTTTCTCGCGAGCACCACGCCGGATGTAGGTCAACCGGAAGCAAAACAATAGGCACGCCGTTTGGGGTGGAAGCTAGGCTAACGTAGGGTGACCAGACGTCCTCTTTTTCAGGGATTCCAAATGCAGGGATTCCAAAAACGTCCGGGATTTTGCCTCGGCGGGGCGCCCACCTGAAGAAACCCCCCGCCCCCCTGTAATTTTCTCTATAACTCCAGATCACAAGTCGTCATTTAAGTTTCTCTTTCCTATAGAACAGGTCTACACCTTGTTCTGCTATTAAACTAAACGGCCGTATTCCATTGATCTTATCCACACACAGCTTGTCACGTCGGTCTCTAAATGGTCGCGTTAACACTTCTCCTCTGCTCTGCTCTGCGTCGCGCACAGCGGAGTTCCACCTGATGCGCACAGACACGTGCGCGCGCATACACAGGTGAGCGCTGGTCGCACACACAGCAGCGGACAGAGAGCGTCGAAAAATATGTCGCGTGAAAAGCAGACCGCTATATCTGCGTTTTAAACGCTCCCAGGGTGAAGATGGCAACAGCAGCTCTCATGTGAGGAGCACCGGAGCAGCTCTCTGAACCCAGAGCAGCTCTCTGAACCCAGAGCAGCTCTCCTGCTCAGGTGAAGTCTCCGTGACGTCCTTTCTGCTGCTGAGTGTCTCAAAACAGAAAACAGATCTCAGGTCAACGTTGAACATGAATTGTATCAAATCTACAACCCCGTTTATAAAGATGTGTAGAGGCTCACTGCTCCACTAATACAGATGCAACCTGATGCTCACATATCTGCACTCATTCTGTTTTGTTTGGCAAAAAAAAAAAATAGCTTATTGTTTTCTTTATAATTTTATTTTGTAAACCCTTGTTTACCTGAAATGTGCAGTAATTTTATTTTGTACCGCCCTGTTTGGCAGTTGTTTTTCAATAAAATAAAGCAAGCCAATCCACTTTTTCATGTTGATAAGAGCATTAAAATGAAAAAAAAAAAAATGCGATTAATCGCGAGTTAACTATGACATAAATGCGATTAATCGCGATTAAATATTTTAATCGTTTGACAGCACTAATATATATATATATATATATATATATATATATATATATATATATCTTCAAAATCTCATCTCATTTTTACATAATTTCTTAAATTCACCTTTTTTAAAAGTCACTTGCATATGATAGATACCCATGTGTTTTACATCTAAAATTGCAGAACAATCTCAGCTCTCTATATAATGAAGCACCATTGACATACTCTGTGGCTGCTGTTGTGGCCGGCCGGTGGTGGAGATCGGTTTGCAGGGAGAGACGGACTGGGAGTGTGCATGTTGTCCACTGGACCCTGGTTGCTGTGACTCCTCTCTGTAAAATAAATTCACTACTAGTCAGTATATAGTGACAATATTTGATTTGCCCCGTTCACAATAGACAGTAAAACGACTTCCGGCACGAGTTACGTGTTAACGTTGCTAAGCTAACGTCAACAAACGTCACTGAGATCCAACACTACTAGTGGTACTAAGTTCACTGAAAGAAAGTTAACGGTGTTAGTGACAATATTTGATTTGCACCGTTCAGTCTTAGATACGTAAAACAACATCTGGCACGAGTTACGTGTTAACGTTGCTAAGCTAAGCTAACGTCAACAAACGTTAGTTACGGTCTTACAAACACACAATGGCGATTCAACACTACTAGTCGTACTGTGTTCACTGAAAGAAAGTTAACGGTGATATGGACAAAAGTTGATTGTGCACCGCTCAGTCTTAAACACGCAAGACAACATCCAACACTGCAGAAGCTATCTCATCGTTAGCTACCTCCCGTTAGCTTCCTGTTAGCAGCAGTGATAGCTTGCTACAGGTCACGTTACTAACAGAAATATGCTAATGCGAAGTTCAGTAAATACACTTACCCATCCCAAATGGATCCCTTTGCTTGACGTTGTCCACGTTGGACACGTAGTGAGCGGCCATCGTAAGCTTGGGCGATCGGTTTGTCTGTATGGGAGAACGGTGCTCAGCCTCTCCATAAGCGCTGTAGCGACTGATCTGGGACCAGGAGTTTCACCAGGAGTCTCTCCGCTATAGGTATTCTCTCAAACGGGTCTTGGAGGAGAGAATTGATCTCGTTAGGGTTGAGTCTTCTTGAAGAGTAGTGCTGGTGCTGGGCTTACTCATGACGTTAAAATGGCTGCGAGACAAGAGAAGCCGGCGAGAGCACAAGACAAGAACACGCGAGATGAGGACGAGAGACTAGCTGTGAACGCGCACCGGGGCCTGGCCCCGCAGAAGTCCTTTTGAGGCCACGGATTGGATAAATGATATGTCCATCATTTTATGTCTTTAATCAGTGATTGGCTAAACTGCGTATCAGACCCGTCTTTCTTGGGCCAAAATAACTTCGGCCCCGGCATGTGCACGCGCATTGGAGAGCAGCAGAGACCTACACTAGCAACAGAGCCAGGTGCATGAGCAGGAACACGGAGCAGGAAAAGCATACATTTTGCGCAGATATCCTATTTTACAAATATTACTGGGTACATTCCATAGCTCAAAAACACAAATATTGACAATTTGTATAATTTATTAATATTTTTTTATAATTAATAAAATTATAAAAAATGTTTTTATTTTTATTTTTTGGGTGGTTCAAGGTGGGTGGGGCCAGGCCCCGCGGCCCTCTATGGGCCGGCCGCCACTGGTGAAAGGGTATTTTATAAAGCAGGCGAAATAGTCTCAAAAAGCCCAGCACTGTGGAAAAGTTCTTATTTTTATAAAAATGAATAAAATGGAGACATAAACTAGCAGAGCTGAGGCTTGAACCACAGAACCTCAGACTGGAGGACAGGTATTCTAACCTCTGACCAACACACACACATCACAACCCACTCCCCAATTTGTTTTCAATTTCAGTTTTGACCCGCCATTATATCATAAAGATAGATACAATATTAATAAGTTAATCATTGATGTTATGGCGTCACAAACAACATTGTTTCAATTCAAAGCTTCACAAACCAAAGCCATGTTATGATCACTCTGCCTGTTTTACATTTATTGTCCACTTGTGGCGCAGTAGAGCAAATGAAGCATCATGAAGCTTCGGCCCATGAGCGAACCAATTGGATGGAAAGCTTCAAAGCTTCATCTCGCCATCACTACGGATTTTTCACAGAGTACAAAGCTACTAAACTGTCTCATTGTTCAGTTTCAAACATGCAAAATGGAATACTTTATTTTGCTAACAATGTCTCATATCCCTTTATGTTATGGTTTATATTCAGAGCAAATCAACCATGTGAGATAGGAGTGTGTAGACACCATCTGAGCAGAAGAGGGCGGTAGTGTGTAATATTTATGTACTCATCTCTTGCGCAGTCATGCAAAAGTATTTTCCTTGAACTGAAACTTGGATTCTTCATATTTGCACCTTTCAAAACACACCAGATTAAGAGTTCAAGTGTTATTTCTGACTCGGGGCAGCTTAAAAACTGCAGATATACAGGAGTGAGCAATAAGTTAAGTGAATTGAGCTTTATGGGTATAGATGAGGGAAATACTTACACAAATGGGAAACTGATTTTGGATTAATCTATTAAATGATATATACTCATTGAGGTCCGCAGCATTTTTATTCGTGGACAAATTATCCAGTTTATCTGTGGGGAATGGCAGGCAGGACTTTGAACACTATGTAACAGAGAAGGTGGGTACAGAGTATTTTAGGGGATTCTTGTCCGAACTGGGACCATGCTTCCCTCATGCAACAGGAAAACATGACAATAGTTGTGCAGTATAGAGAGGAAAGTCTTAATGAGCTGGTTAACTGTTTTGTATCTTGTTTCTATACGAGAAAACAATTTCACGATGCAAGTCAGAGGTGACCTGATACACAATTCTGGCAGAGGGCTAACATGCATATCAGTCAATAGTTGTTTGTGTCTATGTGCTGTAAAATGCTCATGAGCTAATGACAGCTTTGGTGCATATTCCACACAGTTAAAACAATGCAAGCTACATCTGAATACCAAACATACGGGGACTACATGCGATTGGTGATCAGCAACTTGTCGTCGTTGTGACGTCAGCGCAAACGGAGGAGGTGGCACTTAGAAAAAAGGCAGAGAGGAGGTGAGAGCATGTCACTGGAGGCTCCGTCAGAGGACGCAGCGCAGCCTCAGGACCTCTCGGACTGGAGGAAAACACTCGCTACACACTGCGGATGAAAGGCCGGCCCGTCCCGCATCTCTGCGCTCATTTGCTCCTGACGTGCAGAAACAAACTCCTGATCACGGATACTAACACACAATTCAACGAGGATATCTCACCCAAAGCCCGCCGCGAAACCCAGCCTCGGCAGAGGGTGTGGGATGTATCGATCTGATCCACGCGCTCACCTGTTTGTCAGTGAGGCTGCACAAAGTCAAGTGTCCTGCACATCTGGAGACTGAACGATGCTACCGACCTTCCTCGTCACCACATGTGGATGTTTTAGTTTCATGGACGCAGGAGGCACGATGTGGAAGTGAGTCTTTTGGCTTTAATCGTCCTGTTCATGTCATCTATTTGCATGTTTAAGCCTAATGCATCTCATTCTCAGCATGCAGATGAATCGGCCTAGTATTTGACATATTTTAAGACCAGGATATTATGGACAGTCTGCATTAATTTACCCGTGTTATGTTCAAGTCTAATGTTTCAAAAATGGTTCTTAGTCAAAGCCACAACCAATAGATAAAGTCATAGTGGGCAAGTCTTACATTTGTCGCACTATCTCACAAGAGTAAATCGATAAGAACATGTTTAACCTATATTTGACATAGACATTAGGGTACTTATTGTAACAATGAAGCTACATGCATGTTTAACAAAGAGCCACTCACACACCCTCCAGTAGATTGAACCAATAGAGGCAACTTCAAAACCCACAGTGGGAGGTTTATTAGCCTATTTCCTGTCAAACACAGTCTGCAGTATATTGTCTTTTGAATATGTTGATTTATATAAGTCTATAATAATTGCAGTAATATGTGAGAGAGTTTTCTCCGATAAGAAAGTGACGCATGCTGTGAGTGCATTTACTCCCCAATTAAAACGACTGACGTCAGACGCACTGACTAAGAAAAGCGTGAGTTCATCAAGAGGTTATTTTGAGTTAAGGTTATAATAATAATACAAATACGGATAATTCTGAGAATTACTGTCTATTTCAACTGTCACAAACTTTATTTGGAGGGAATACAGTGTACCAGCAATATAGTATATTATATATAGTATTGCAGCAATTAGGGGTTGTAAAAACAAAAGAGATTGATACAAAAATAAATTACAACAAGGCACAAGCACTTAGGCCTATGGCCCTGAAAGTTTCCACAAGCCGACGATTTGTAAATATTAAAATAAATGTGTTTAATAGTGTTAAGCAACGCTTTAAAGGGCTGTTCCCTGCTCAGGGCAAAGCAGGGGGAGTTTTCCTGGAGAATATTTGAAAAGTTTGGAAAACTAGATACGTAATGTTGTATTATTTAAAAGTAAGAATCTAAAATGCAATAAGAGTGACAAAATGCTTGTCAACAGTTACATATACACTATGTGTCACTCTGCCCCACCTTTTCATACTGAATTACTGTATTTGCCTAACATTTGAATTAATTACAACTATAAAGTATGTGGGTCTATCTGTGACTGACAGAGGGATACACCATTTTAATCTATTTAAATTAAAATAAATTATACATTTATATTTGATTGAAAGGTTTGAAAACGTTGTTTTTTAGTTAGTAGAAATTTGAATTTCAGGTATTTCAGGTTTTCTAAAATCAAAATTGCTATTAAAGCCCTTGCAGTGTTAAATCAAGCCTGTAATTCTGCAAACATTAACTCCTTTATACTTTTATTTGTTCACAGGAAGTTTCAGAGTTTCACTTTTCTGTTACAACAAACAATGGAGCCTGTTCCTGTCTTTGGTTATCTAGCTGTATGAGTGTTAATCGTCCATCATAAAGCTAGAAAACCGAAAGTAGGAATGGCCTCCAAACCCTCAGCTTCCTGCCTCAATGGGAATGAACAAAAAAAACACACATACAAGAGGACATCATGTGTTTTCAGGTGGGTTATGAAACACTAAGTATCTTATTTAATCTGAAAATGTAAATAACTCACATTTGGAGCTGCAACAATTAGCTATTTAGTTGATTAAGTTGAAGAAAAGAAAAACTATTTTAAGTCCATGTAAGTCCATTTAAGTCCACTATTAGTCCATGTCCCATTTAAAAAAGAAATCCACTTGGAAGGCCAGAAACAAATAAGGTTTCTGATATAAGCTTTAATATTTACATTTCTGTCAGAGATTTTACTCATAAAGACAGAACTAACTTTTCTGAAGGAGGTGTTCTGTCTCCTAAGACCACAGGGGAACATGGGAATACGTATGTGAACAAATCATACACAAATTATTGCTTGATTATCTCTTTTCTAAGTAAAACAATCCAAAAAGGCCCATGTAATCTATTCATACACAAATGAATGGTGCTGTCCTGCACTTCCTTAGTTTAGACAGACTTTTGATACATGATACCCTTTTGTTTGTAGTTCTTGCTGTTGAGTTGTCCCTAAAGCCTGTGTTGAACAAACATGTAACTGTCGATATCATAACTTGAATCTACTTAACTTCTATTTTAAGTTTAAACTTATATATTATTCTTTTCACATTTGAAATTCTGAAAACTGCATTAAATCCTGAATTTCTTTGCATAATTGTATCAAAACAGGTGTCCCTTTTTGCTGCTTTTAACCACACAATATATTTTGCATTTTTGATTGTAAACCATTTACTATTTTGATTGTGAAAAAAAAATGCCTGTCCGGCATAATTAATTAAATATTTGAATATCTAATTCCAAAAACTGGTCCAAATTGTCATCATTTCATTTTGAATGACACAGATTGTTGTAATGTAATTACAGACATTATGTGATGTACACACACAGATTGTGTAGCAGTTATATATTATATAATAAACATTTCCCTAAATCTAAATGGCCAACGCTGTGTTCTTCTTCACTCTGAAAGAAAGGCCTCGTCAGATATTGCAGGTCAGCCTCCTTCACTGCCAAAACAGCATGCTGTCTATATGGAAGCCATCTTGAGGGAGTCTCCCTGCTGCCTCTAAAATGGTTGTGTTGGTACATAGCAGCGCTTTAATTGGTCCATCGTTAGCTGTCTATCAGCTCTGTCTTTATTAAGCCTTCCTGTCTTCTCTCCTTTACACTCTGTGGCGTGTTCTCACTACGAGATGTGGCTTATTAGTGAGGTCACATTACTGAACCCTTTTAAGGCCAATCAATGAATCACTGTACATGTAACTGAACAGTGAATAAAAAAATCAGTGATTTGGATGTAGACAATCTGACATTGGATTTCATTAAAGCAACTGTTCATGTCATGAGTGGGGAAATAATAATAAGTCTGATTAGTTGAGTCAAACTTCGAGAAACAACAAACTTAACCTTTAATAGTTAATAGACTGCTCTTATCAAACAGTACCGGATTCAGATTCTGCAAGTTAAATTAATTGTAAGCATGATATATTAACAATACATTTAATTTAAAACATTCACAGATATCTAATTTGACATGTGTTATATTCCAAACTCTGGACCTCTAAAGGTCATTAAAACTGCTAAGTCACGTCAGATCCAATGTGACGGTATCCTCCTTATGCCAGGCCCACATAAAAATATCAAAAAAGACTTAAATCAATGAATTTTATAGAAAGGAACAGGTATATGCAGTTAAAAATTGAAATAAGTAAATAACACTTTAATGTTGTCAGATGTTTTTGAGTTGTGTTTATTTGGTCATTACAAATACACATCTTTGAAAGGAATGGGGGACATTTTGTTATCTTACATAACTTATTTGATGATCATTATTAATATATATATATATATATATATATATATATATATATATATATATATATATATATATAAACAAGCCTTATTAGGCTTTGAATAAGGGCCCTATATGATACTTATCCTGAGTACCCTTTTTTTGAGAATTGCAGGATTTTAGTCTATGTATAAAATATTATACATATCCTGTGTTAATTAATTTCGACTATTAATTATTATATATATTTGTAGGTGTGATGGATATAAATACAGCCCCAACAATGAACATGTAAATATACATTTTCCTTCAACAATCTACATTAAAGCACCGGGATGATGAGTAAAACACTGGTGAGAGCAGTGTTACTTGTTTTCGTTAATGAATCAATAAACATTAATTATGGCAAATAAGTCAAACGGAGGCCTATGTTTTTTTTTAAATTTTTTATTAGCATATGACACTTCTGAAAATACCATATACCGCAAGGGGTGAATAATAAAGATATGTAATAGAGAAAAAATACAAATGTAACCTTCCCTCCTTAACCTCCATTTCAAACATCTCTCCATTTGTCTACTTTACAAACACTGCTCTGCGGGCTTAAGTGGGTCAGGTGGACTCATTGTTCAATACAATTAAACATGTATCATCAAAAAATTCAGTGTTATTAGACATTTTACCCGGCTGTTTTACAAATATAGCCCAGAGATAAGATGCGGTGTGTTTTATCCGCAGTGTCAGACAGTGAGACGCTCTCAGGACAATGCGCGCGAACATCAACGCCTCTTGCAGAAAGTCTTTATCAGACCTGTGCGCTCTTTATTGGTCTCTCCGCCAGACTATTGCTGTGGGATAAAAAAAAACAAGTGGCCTTACAAAGATGGGAAAGAAAGGAAACAATCACGCAACTCCAGCCGATAATGAATAGGAGCCAGACAAGCTCCGCATATTAACATAATTGCATAGAAACGAGTGAGCAGAGAGAGTATTTAAAGGCGCAGCGACACAAAGCGTGTCCCTCCATCAGCTGCTATTTGCCTGTCTGGAGGGCACGTCACATATAAATATGTATATTATAGTCGAAGAAAAACAGTCGATTCTATTGGCATTACGTATTTGTTATTAAGGTGGATTATGTCCCTTAAACCTGAATTAAAATATATATATATATTGCAAATAAAAAACACACACAAACAGCCTTCAGCCAGAGCTGTAAAACAGAAATACTGAAGTCATTTTTTATTGTAGAATGCAATTTCCTAAAGGTCGTTCTTTTTTTTTTTTTTACATTTCCAGAGAAAAGTTAAGTAGCGACATTCCTGCTTTGAATTGTTAGTTGTTGTTTATTCAAGAATTTGGCCTTTATACAATTCAGAACAGAATCAAATGTTGCACAAAATAACTCTTTTTGATTCTAGACTATTGAGTTAAAATCAGTCAAAGCACATCCCTTTTCTCTCCAGAGTTTTGTATTGTGTTTTGTACTGTGCTGTTGGCCTGTTGTCCTCCACGTGCTGAGTTTTATGTCACAATCTGTGTTTAAATGTTGCTTTTTCTTATCAAGACAAAGGCAAGTATTGTTTTTTATAGTCCACTCCACAGCTTGAAAAATAAAAGGGTGACTGTTCCTTTATTAGACACCAAGCCATAATTAGACAAGCATCTGGGGGGAGGGGCAGGTGTGAAGCTGATAATATGAGTTTATACAGCAAAACACTGTGTGACTACCAGCACATGTGTTAATCAGCCTTATTAGTTTAAAAAATGGGGTTTATTCTAGATTTAAACATTTCTATGTGTACATGACTCAGTAATTGTGCATCGATTCACAAGTACTGATGTCTATAATAATAATAATAATAATAACAATAATAATAATAATAATAATAATAATTATTATTATTATTATTATTATTATTATTATTTCATACAAAATTGAGGAACTTACTGAAAATTATTCATGAGCTATTAATAAATAAGTCAATACATAAGTGGCAAACAGATAATATGCAGCTGTACACATGTAAAGTAAAACCATAAATGAAATTCCCCATATGCATAAACACAGTGCAGCCCTCTCAGACGCTGCCGGTGCTCTGCAGCTGCAAGAGACCTGTTGGTAAACAGCAGCCAGCGTCCACATTATCATTCTGATCCTAGCTTCACTACACAATTGCTGCTTTGTGAATGGAGCACTTGATAAAGGTCCTCCACTTCTTTTGCCCAACGTTGTTGTGAAAGGGCGCTGCAGTAAACCGGGAAGTGAGGTGGGAGCATCGCGTTAGACCAGACAGTGCAGATGCCGGCATGAGCACTGCAGCCATGAGAGTGTCTCCTGGAAAAGTTTCCCCTTTGTCTTCTTGCCTCTTTATGTCTGCAAGTGACTCTCACCGTCAGTGTATTGCTGTGTGGACTCATGCCGGATCTAACGTTAATGAATAATAATAAGTTGTCAAATATATGTATCCTTCTTGATTCATATTCAAGTGAATGCAATAGAGCACATTTTGCCGCTGATTGGCGAATAATGAAATCTCAAAACAACAAATCATATAACTCACACATAAGACAGCTATTTCAAACAAACAAGTAAGAAAAAAACAAACCAAATACACAAATTGTATCCAACGTGAGGAGATGAGGAGGCAATAAAATAAAATAAAATAAAACATCAGCATGGTCTCTGAAATCCAAGGGGATTCAACCCATTTTGTCACTAAGGTTAAAATATACTGAATAGATATTTGTATTAAAGTACACTGATAAGCGTACTATAAAAGTATCTGATATTATAGTTTTTAAGTTTTAAGAGTAAATGCACTAGAAATACTAAACAATTGGCAGCATTAAAGAAAGACATGTTTCCCGAGCCTCTGTCATGGCAACAGAGGCAGCTACTAGCATTCAACAGGAGACGATGTGATACACAGATCAGACTATAGAAATAAACCAGCGATGGATAGCAAGAGTGGTGTCAGAGTGATGCTTTCATTGCTGTTCTCATCCTTATGAGAGTTGTTTTGTTTTCTGTTGTGAGACCTCGCTCTCACCAGAACAAAGCCACGGTTTTACAGAATATGACCGAGGCATCCTGGTCCAAACAAGACCAACAGCCTCATGTCTCAGTACCAGAGCCTGTAGAGCTGAACGACTGTGAGCTCCCCTGAAGGCATCATGTTGTATGTTCTACATCCCTGCAGCCCCCTTTCCCTCCACGTGGATACCACAGCTGCGATCCTGTCTTAATCTGGGGATAAATGTGATTACCCTGCTATGGCTTGTTCTTGGCTTTGTAACAACGACAGGGGATCTTTTACAGCTCCCTCTTTTCCCATGGTCGAGTGGGTCTGAGTAGTTAAGACCCCCAATGTGGACCAGTCGCCATTCATCGGCTTTCGGCTGCAGCAAACAAGCACGTCACGGCAACCCTGAGGCAGATAGATAGGGATAAACGCTGATGTTAAAAATATTAGGTACATTATTAATGAGCAGCAGCTTCTCACAGTCCTAATCTCAACTGTCTCTGAATCAAAAGATAATGTTTTTGTGCAGAAATACTAGTAATGATAAGTATTAAGTAGTACAACTATTGTTTTATAACTGGATTGGACATAATGTAAGAAGAAACAATACATTGTTTTCATTCTTCCTATTATCATTCTTATTATTTACTATACATTGTTTTTTATTGAATTATAACATGTATATTATTTCCTAATTTCACTATAACTGGACAATATATAAAAATGCAATTACAATAAAACTTTTAAATGTGTATATATTTAACCAAAATAAATTAACCTATTGTCCACTCAAGCCTTTTCTGAAACTTTACTGCATAATACATCATCTTAATTTAAATGATTTCCAAAAAGCTACAAAGAAGATATATTCATAATAACAGATTTGTTAATTCATATATACAACAACATTTCACAACATATAAACGTATTGTGGGAACTAAATCGCAGAATAAAATCTCTAAGGAATAGATTTCCATTCTCCCCCGCCAGTCGTTCAGACTGTCAGTCAAGTTCAAGTTCACAGAGGTGGAAACGTCTCGACGCTTCATTCACTCCTGTCGTTCCTCCCCCGTAACTCTTCCTCCTCCCTCCCTCTGCCCTGCGCTCTGCAGTGACTGTCTGTGGGGTTACTATGACAGAGGGCCTGTGGCGTTGTTATGGCAGCGGGCTGGACAGCACGACTATGCACTGGTGAAAAGGACAGCCTGTCAGGGAGAGAGAGACTCAGGTCCCCCCAACAGCTGGACACATGCCCCCGCCCCCCTCAGGCCTTTCAAACACCACCCAGACTCTGGGAACACCAAGAATTTCACATTCATCATCCTCTCGCACTGCACGCCTCTCTCTTCCTTCACAACCGCTAACTCTCGTGTCCATCCATCCACCACTTAACATCACGCTTCAACTCCACGGACGCCACCTTCCACTCATGCACACTTCTTCATCTTCCTCTCCTCTTAGAGCCCAAGCAATTAAAGGATTTCAAATTAGAAAACAAAAACTGAAAGGAAAAGAAATGATGGTGAAGACGAGTATGTTTTCAAACTAAATGTGTTTGTATATGTGTTGGGGGGAAGGAGATTTTTTTGAGGTCTCATTCAACTTTGAGCATGAAAGGCTGATGATTTGCATAAACTGCATGCTGTCTGAGGGGCTCAGGGGTGGCAGCCATACTGAGAAAAGATATGAGAGAACATGAAAAAAGAGAAAGCACAATCCTGCATTGTGGAGCTTCAAGAAAAAAAGGAGGTTTGAATAAGAGAGAGGGTGAAAATTGACAAAGAAAAGGTCTTACCATGTCTCCCAGTGGGATTAAATTGTCCTGGAACCTCTTTATATATAATTTGGTGAATATGGCAGCGGCATGGCTGCAGGGCTTATCTCACATCAAGCTCCCGCCCGAACGTCACAAGACAAGAGTGCATGTGCTGGATGATGCAACCAGTTTGAGTAAAGTGTACATGATCAGAGTGGATCGCTTTATCTGAATATACCTGCACATCAATGTAAAAGTTGAATTACAGCTGAATCGGATTTTTGATGTTTTTGTCGTTTTTAGAAAAGGACCGATGGTGCTGATGCCGCCGTCCCGTGGAGGATCTTCATCTACAGTTTTGCCATAGTTAATATAGTCGACCATTGAACTTTTACATGAAACAGCAGTTTTGAATGAGTTTATTTGCTTTATGATAATAATTTCTAAAAATCTATTCAAAATATGGATAGATTTTGACTCAAATGTGATCCTTGATTAATGATGCACCTTTCTCTTGTCAAAATAATATATACTTTTTGTCTTTGTAGTTTTTTGGGGGATTTTATTAGTATCTATTATTTACACCAGGTTCATTCATTTATATGGCATTTGAGATTATTAAATCGAGAGGATTGATATGTTTTGCTTCTTACTCAATAAAATGAATGTTAGAGAAATATGATTATGTGTTATTATTTACTCTCATAAAACAGTTAATTAAGGCAGGTGTGTGTTAGCACCTTGGACAGGGGAAGCCAACTCAAACAAACACTATTTGGAGACGCAAGAAAGGGCCTATTTAGATTTTTTTTTTTACAAAACCTAACCAAGTAACCTGAGGAGATTTGTGGCAGAAAGCCCTGAAGGCAAAATGTGCTGAATATGAAAACATGCATCAGCCTTCATAAATGATGATGATTAAATGTAAACAATTCAGTCCCACCTTGGTGAATATAATGTACTCGGATAAAAAAGTTAACAAGACTAAAACGTGACTGCATCGCTCCACACTGTGTTTTTAAAATGTGTAATCAATAAGACTAAAATGTAATGTAAATGTTTTCTGTGTGTGTAAGAATTTAGAGAATAATGATAGCATATACATTAACAGACTCCTGCCATCCACTTATTCAACAATGAAAGAGATGCCATGAAATCTCACCCTAGGGTATTATAAACCAGCTATTGAGTAGTGAACATCACTATTCAGGCGAACAGCCTGTCTGTGGTGTTTAGCTGCAGATTAGTAAACTGCCTCCCACAATGTGACGACCTCATGTCCAGAGAGCTCAATCTGCTGCTGGACGAAGGGAGTTGTGACCTTTCACTCTCCAGGGACACAACTTGACCCGGCACAAGCCGACAGACACGTGCGTGTTCTTCTAATGCTTTGGGTGTTGCATTAGCTGATCCAGCGTCACAAAATAAAACCTGATAGACTGTAGTAGTATACTTTCCAATGGGAGAATATCTTATTTCAGTAGGTCTATCTCATTTCAGAAAAAAAAGATAGAAAAAAAGATTTATGTTGTGAGAAAAATTATGGAAAAGTTTGTCCCCAGGGGTTCTTAAATGAGTCAAAGGTCATGCTCAGTTTTCTCTGTTTCTAATCACAAACGGTAATACATGTCCTGGTAACGGTGCAGAGAGACTTTAATCACAGTCCTGTCTTAATGCAACATGATGTCCATTCCTACATTATGTTCAATCCTCTATTTATATATTTTTGGATTATTCAAGGTTTGACCAATTAGTTCCAGTTACAGAAAAGCTTACTGATATTTAAGAATCAAACTTTGTGGAAACCATTTCAGGATGAATGTTTCCTGTTTCAATATGAAGACATGGTAATCAAAGTTTGGTGTGAAAGAACTCGACTGGCCTGCAGCAGAGAGCCCTGACCTCAACCAGCAAGGCCTCATCTCCTCACATCAGGGCTGAAACTCACTGATGCTCTTGTGGCTGAATGGGCACGAATCCAGCATCCAAAAGGTTGAGAGTGAGGAGAGGAAGCTGTTAAAGCTGCATATCAAAGCCCATGGTTTTGGAATGAGATATTGAACAATCACATAAGGGGGTCAACATACCTTTAGCCATTTAATGCCTCTGCCCTCGTCATGATTTTATCATGTTTGACCATCAAGGCATGATTTATCTTTGACCAGAGGAACTCATGAGCTGCTAGCTGCAGGTGTTCTCTCTCACGGCACTCATGTATTCATTCATTAATTCTGCTCCGATTTTCCCTTGTCAACTGACTAAAATAGATGTTGTCTATTGTGGTGTCACCACAGGTCGCATTACTCACCAAAGATGAGAAATACATTTTCAGGTTACACTGCAATGAACAAAGCATGCTTTTATGCGCTGTTATTATACAACAATAAACTAATACTTATCGTGACATCCCATTCCTTACACAGCTTCAAATATGGAGCACAGGCAGTTCCCATGAGACGGGACTGGATGTAATACTTTATCAGAGCTTTTATGTGAAAGTATGGCGCTCAGTAACATCATCAGGTAACATCATCATCATCATGCATTTCGGAGTAAGAGAAACATGAACTTGAACGTTGTCGCTCTACCTCATGAATGCAGAGTAGGCAGCTGTAGACCAGGTTTGTGTCTGCGGAGGGCTGCAGATGATTTTCCAGTCATTTATATCTTCCAACTCAGTGAGCTTTAGGTCTTGTACTCTGCGTTTGCATAAGAATAGAATCAGGTCCTGTGAACTTCCCCAACCTATTGACCCAACTCCCCAGACATGAATAGCTCTGCTATGAGGCACCCCAGCCTTTCAAACAGGCTGTAACCATGCCGTAAGTCCCAATCATGGTAATTTAATATATCTTAAGCCCCTGGCTGTTTTGCTGGAGCCCCTCTACAGTTTGTTTTAGGTATTCTCTGCTTCTCACCTCATCAGCACTACTCCTTATTTGACCAATTTAAGGGGCTGCTGTGGCCCTACAAGTTCCTTTTCAGCAGCTAAATAAGCACAGATTCTATATAATTAGAAAAAAGTTTTTTACTTATTAATATTCAGTCTTTTGATTTAGAAGAAAGACAAAAACCTGACTAAGGATATACAGTTGAAGAACAACATGATGAAACATACTGAGGCTGTCTCGAATGCATCAGTGGCTCACAAGTAGCAGCGCTACAAACACCGAGCTGGAGACTGTCATCAGTGAATCTATAGTAACACAACTATTTCTGCATATCAAATAGAGAAAAACACATTGAAAACCAGTTGATGATTTGTACACCTCTATAGGCACCCGTGCCATAATCTTTGTATTTTGGGAACCTGGTAGCTATAGACAACAGCTAAGAGTTTGTGCTGAAAAAAAGCAATATGGGAATAGTGAAAAATGTAGTAAAATTAACCTGATTCCTTACACACCTCCACTGATGACAGCGGCTTGAACGTGTCTCTTATTTCTTGTTTTCTTGTTGCAAATCAATTCAGGTCAACTTTTGTCAAGGACAAAACTAACCTCTCTCTACAAGGTAAGCCATGCAGACATATCAGTGTAGTATCAGGAGTGCAGAAAGATCAACACCTTTAGAATCATGCAACAGGAATGCAACAAATTCACCTATGCCCCTTAATTATTATGACACTTGGTTATCTGTACCACAATACACACTCAAAGCTTGATAGTAGTTTGATGATTAAAAAACTTGAAACAGTATGTTTTTCATCCTCAAAAACAATGAACATCTTCATGAGGTTACAGTGTTTGTAACCAAGGCAGGAACACAGCATAATATATTTTTGAATACTGGAATTTATAGATTTGACATACAATTGGATATTCCCTTCTGTTCACCATGGCTTTTATACAACTGGCTGATTGACACGAGTTTCTGTCAGTGACAACTTGATATATTGTTAACGACAAAACCAAATGCATGTCAGGGCTTGTAACATAACAACGCAAGAGCCACATGCGTGCTTTGGTTTGCCAATTAAAATGTAATTTGACTGACTCATCATTTACTGAACTGGACAATATAAGTGATTGTCAAAAATTGTAAGTGGGCTCTAAATACTTACTAAAGCTTAATAATATAATGCAATTTTAAAACAAAAGTAATTCAACATAAAATTAATTGACAAACAATAAGGTGCTTTAAAGATGGCTATTCATTCTAAAGACAGTCAGTGTGCCTTATACTTATTTAAGTAAACTGTATAGTGTTTCTCCAAACCAGATGGATTGATCTGAAGATATAAATAACACTTTTGCTCTATGTCATTAGCCTAAAACATGAGCTTTTTGGATATATTACAAATCAAAGGTCATTATGTTTTGCTATTTCCATAATGATTAATTTTTCTTTCAGCTCAAGAAACATGCAATTACCCGAAATGGTTAATTTCATGTTCATACATTATTAATACATAAAACGTGTTCTTGAATTATTTGTAACTGTTCTAATTTAAAATGAGTCAATTTAATTCATTGGACCTTGTTATAGCTGTGATTAATGTGTGTTTGTCCTAAGTACAATATATGTGTCTTTATTTTATTATATCTTTAACATGTAATCTAGTCAAATAGAAATACTAGACATGCGTCGTGAATTTATCATTCAAATTGGGCTAGACATTTCAAGTCAATTGTCAAGTGTGTTGGACAATATATTTTCTAGGAGGTTGTTGAATTTATAGACTGAAGATTATCCATCATAATAAGTTATATTCTGCTAGTGAAAAAGCCCAGGACACTCAAAATAACAGTGAGCTCAATTTGCAGCAGAGTCACAGTCTAACAGTGGAGTCCATTCAGAAGCATGAATGAGATGAAGCTGGATCTGTGGAGTGTGAAAGAGGGAGAGAGCTCTTACCCCCACTGACTGTAAATATATACTACAAACCACCGATGTGCCAGTTACCTCTGAGCAAAGCATCTCCTGACAAGTTGTGGTGATATCCACTATGTGAGAGTCTAAATGTGTTGTGGGGTGATATCATTTGCTGCATTGGGATGATTGCTAAGGACAAATTGTATTTTGATGCTTTGGCAACATTGTTCTTGAAACCGTCATGCCAATAAAGCCCCTTTGAAATTAATTAGAACATATTAGGAAAATCATTTTTTTAAGTTAAAATCTAATTATTAGCTTCTTACATTTAGTTTGAAAATATTTCACATTTATTGTCACTTCAGTCACTTATGAGTTCAGAGCAGCAAGTTACCCAATTGTCTCACGTTTAAAGATTTGTTTTGAAAGATTGTGGGCAGGTTGGTGCTTCTGTGGAGCTGTTCATTGATGAACCACATGGTAGAGTGGGGAGAATAGGAGAGACACACTCATTGTATCTTCGAACGGACAGCCTGAATAAATCGAGTGAAATCAAATTAAAATAAATTGGCTGTAAAGAAATGTGTATGACAGAATAAATGACCAGCATATGTCATTGTGGCACCACCTGCTGGGAACTTCACGGTCTTTCATGCCTTCTCACCTTTATTTACGTCCTGACACATGCAGATCCAAACACACTAGATATGTATATGCAAAGCTCACCAACTCCATATCTTATGTTTGCTTCTCTGAGATTGAAGTCATGGAAAGAAATAGGTTTGTGAAGGATCTTGTGACGTTTCTATATTAACGCACAACTTTATTTCTCAAACCAAAGTGAAAGCAGCAACTTTCTTTTTGCTTGTTTGGAGACACAAGAGAAATGTGGATACATTATGTATTATTAATTAATATATGAGATAATACAAGATAAAGAGTCTAAAGATTTCCAGGGATGTATCTTTCAGAAAAATTGAAGTTTTGCGAGCTTTGTAAAGTGTGAAAGTATTGTCAGAACCTTTTTGAAAACATGGTGATGCATCTTAAGGAGCTCACCAGGCAAACAGCAAACTATACAAACAGTTAAGCACTTTCAAACATCCGCCTCATTTCTTCAATGCAGTGCATTGTTTCAGCTCAATGGAATAGCTGATGAGCATGGAGGATGGGGCACACATGGATATTTTTCCCAAAGACAGAGATGGGACTGGTCCTGAGAACAAAGACCTCATCAAAGTTTGGCACACAAAAACCTTCCAGCTCTGCAGATACATAAACCCATGAGAGGAGAAATGTGTACTAGACAACAAAGCCCACATTTGTTTCTCTTCCTTTCACATCCCAATCAAAGCCTCTAATTAACACGGTTTCTTTTCAGATAGGGGAGATCAAATAGTAGCAATTATCTGTGCAAACTTTGATGAGGTGGAATGCCATGCATTCATGGCGGCACATTCGATAATAATCTCAGTCCACGGCCTGGTTCACTGCACAACCAGAGTTTAGTGAGGCCCACTCTGCAAAACAACTAATGATCTCTAATGAAGGTCCATACAATGATCCATGCCATGCCAAACACACACACACACACACACACACACACACACACACACACACACACACACACACACACACACACACACACACACACACACACACACACACACACTAATGATACAACATAATGATAGGAAAAGTCTTTGGATTCAGCAATCACTTTAAGTTTTGTAAATTCACTATAGGTGAGAGAAAAAGCCTGAACTCTATACAGCAGGTAAAGTTTGGGGAGTTGTGTTTCACACTTGAAATGCAGAGTTCTCTGCTCCCTTCTTAACAACCAAGCCGCATCTCTCCTGTGATTCAGCCAAACCAGAAAAAAAAGCCTCTCATGATGGGTTGTTCGTGTCTGTGCTTTAAATTCCTGTTTTAAACACATACAATTGACGTTCTCAGCCATGCTATGGTCCTGGGAATGGTAATGGTCCACCTCTTTGATCCAGGCTGTGAAGTATCTCAAAACAAATATGGATTGAGATCAAATTTAGAAGAAAAATTAATCAATCCCAGTGAATAAATCCTACTGATCCCCTGGCTGTTCCTCTAGCATCACCATGATGTTAATATGTGTGGCTTTGTGTTGACAACTTTAGAAGGAATTTCTAAAGTTGTCAACACATTTTTGTGGACAAACTCACTCACCCCAGGATGAATTGTAAAAATTGTGATCCCAACTTGCAATCTCCCATCATCAGCTATTCCTCGTGTTCATTGCTAATTGGTAAGTTGTTAAATATGGTACCTTATACCCGTAAACATCAGGTTGTTAGCATTTACATTAGCATTTCACAGATATGTGCAAAGTAGGCACTAGCAAGAACAGTGGTGAATTTTATCACATTTGATGCAAATGTTGAAACAAGAGATGAACCCAGAAGAAAGTAATTTGACTACCTCAATGGCAGATATCACCGCAAGATTGATGATAACAGTTTTTCCTAATGTGCTAATCGCATGCACAAAAAAGTCCAACACCAAATGTGCCATCACATCCTAAATTGTGGTTTAACCCAATGGCTCTACCGGAACAGTTAAACCTAAATACTAAATGTCTGATTTGTGCCTGAAAATTAAAGAGTTTGTTCTTGACAAGATCCCACAGCTATACTTGTGCACACATGTATACAGGCACACAAACAGCACTCTGCTTGTGCTGGGAGGGAAAGGCTGAATTTCATCAGGACAGCACACAATCACAGGGCCACAGTGTGTCTCTGTAGCCAGGCAGGGCAATGTGTGCACATCAGGTTTTGTGAGGCTCTGACAAGATGCGACAGCCCAACTCTCACTCAAAGATCCCCACATTTGGTCAATTTTTCTGCCTTTTCCATTTACAATGCTTCAGTGGAGATTTCTTTATTTCAGAATGGACAATGGTCTCTTTCTTTCTCTTTCCCTACATCTCCCCCTCTCTCTCTCTCTCTCTCTCTCTCTCTCTCTCTCTCTCTCTCTCTCTCTCTCTCACACACTCACACTCACACTCACACACACACACACACACACACACACACACACACACACACATAAAGCTTCGCTGGCATACACACGCACACTTGCTTGCTGTCATGCTCATTTTGATGGTAATTAATGACATCACCACTGCGTGCGGGTGCATGGTGGTGTGTGTGTGTGTGTGTGAGTGTGTGTGTGTGTGTGGGGGGGGGGGGCGTTTGTTTGTTGAGAAAACCGTGGGAACATGGAGCTCTCCAGGGTAGCGAGTCAGGGCCTCCAACAATACACATGCTGTTGCTTTTCACCCAAACACCCTCCCTTCCCAATATAATCATTCCTCTCCCCTCCTCTCCTGTCCTGCCCCCATCTTTCCCTCCTTTTTTCCACGACTTTACCTCCTTTTGCTGTTTGCACTTGTCACAATGTGGAGTGTGAGAGATTACTGCCCCCTCTCTGTCACTGTGTCTCATCAGCTTTAACTTGGAGCTGATGGTCTCTGTTAAAGAGACAGTATGTTACCTGCAAGGCTTATGATAAGCTCTTGAAGTGTGTACATATATTTGAATCTGGCACACAGTCGTCATGATGAGTCTGGTGCAGAGATGATTTTGTGCAGCTACAGTCTACAGAGGAGGAGTATACCGAATAAAGCTGTTCAGTAATGTTTTTTGCTGTACTTACACTCCCAAAGTCAGTAATTCTGCTTTTACAAAGGTAAATGTTTTTGTATTAAACGTGTTCTCCTTCCTAAGTCCATCTTTGACAAAGCTTTTCTTTGCAGAAATGATAGATACTGGGGGCCTACCACTCTGCACACCATCACCCAGGAAAGGAGAAAGATTTGTGGGTGGGATGGTTATATTTATGTCAGTTTTATTTAAACTCAAGTTCGCAGACGTATATAATTCCAAACTGTGCTTAATATTGACCTCTTTCCAGAAGCATTTGTCTCACTGACTGAACTTTAATATAAACAAATGTTGACCGAACAAGAAAACTAAAACACACAGACAAAGACACAATTATTGTCTATTCTGTCATTTGTGATGGTGGAATTCAACTGCACTTTCTTCCAGAAAAGGTGAAAAAGAAAATGTAACCAATAATCAAATCTCCCCAGGATGAGGGAACTTCTTCGAGATCCAAAACAAGTAAATGTCCTGCTATTCTTCATGTGAACCATTATGTGAAAAACATGTGAAATGTTATAGTCCTGTTTAATTGAATGAAAATATTGTTAATACGCAATGAACAAGCAGAAAAAAACTGTTATGCTAGGATTTTTATTTCTATTATAATAATCATATATTATCTTGTATGCACTAATCAGGGCTTGGGGGCAGGTGAAGCTCCTAATTAGCTAAACCATTCAGTTTAGATTCCTCGCACATGTTTTAAAGAAGCTCTGATTTCTACTTCTTTCAATCTAGGATGGAACTAGTGGCCTTTGTGGCCAAATCAAAGCACTCCCTTGCTATGAATAGTTATTTTTCTGGTTCTCCTCCTCACCAGTGCTGTCAGAGAGGCTGTCCCCCCTGAGACTTTCCCCTTTGACCCCAATAAATGGACTCTTGTCAACTGAATAAAAAAGAGGTGATTGGCCTGTAGTGATGCCTGTTGTTCGAGCAATGGACATTTGATGAGTAATCACAATAATAGAAAGGATCCTACAGGGAGATTGGTAGAGCTCAGCACTCTGTGGGATGTCTGGTGATATGACATTGGCATTACAAGCTCCGAACAGTGAGGAGGTTAATTATATGAAGGGGTTACAATAAACAATGTATTGCATCAACAACTCATTTAATCTTTTTCAAAAGAGAAAACAAAATTAAATAGTCTGGAAGAAAGCATGGAGATGAGACTAATGATTGTCAATGTCACGTGGCAATTAGGTGTTGTGGACCTCTAGAAGGGCAAGAGCTTTTCAGGAGTGGCTGATGAGTTTTTTTTTAGACCTGATATCTTGCTGAGTAGCCCGGTGAGACCGCTTGGCGAGGACAGTGAGAAAATGTAGGTTGTTACGTCCATCTAAGAGCCCAGATGGACTCTGCAGCCTGCTCCAATCAGCTCACAAAGGTGATATAATTGCCAGGGCAGGATGGGACAAGACCACCGCCTTTGGAGTTCTTCAGTCTCCTCCTTTTCCCATTGCACCTATTCTCTCCCACTCTATACTCCCTGATTATATTCCCCTTCCTCATTGTCCCATTATCCCCCTTCAACAACAGGCCAATTTGTCCCTCCAGCTTGGCTCCCGCCTCCCCTCCTGCTGCGTTATTTAGCCCCTCTTCTGCACTTCAATGGCAGGTACTGATTAGAGAACTTCCACGACCTCTTCGCTATTCCTCAAAAATCCCTCCTCCCTTTCCCAGCAACCTTTAATCTGATTACAGGCTTTCTGCAGCTTTTCAAAGGAGGCCAGTCCCAGGAGGACAATGGCAGACCAAGTGGTTTCACAAACACGCTCCCCAGGGTCATATGATTCACAAGAGGAGCTGTGTCCACTCTCCTCGGCATCAGATCGCTGCAAGGCCTGTCTGCACAATGATTTAAGAGAAACATCTGTGTTACAGTGGATCCATCTTTCACCTATTGGACCCTGTCATCAGAAATCACAGCAAACTTCTGCAGTGTCTGAAAACACTGGATTTCAGTCAAGATCCAAAAGGTCTATCTGTCTTTGTCTATTTTAGAGGATACACCAATGGAGCAAACCGATTGATTTGTAGCCATTGACATTTAAAACAAACATGTTGAGTCTTCATCACAGTTAAATTCAGATTATTTTGGTGTTTGGATGAACATATTTTGACTCTGATGAAGGTACAGCTGTGTTCAAATGTTTGCTACATTAAATGCCACAAATCAGTGTGCTCCAGTCCTGTTTGCTGAGAAGAACCTGATTCTGCTTCACATTGCTGGAGGATACTCTGTATTTTATATGTTTCACATGTTAAGTTTTGCCTTGGTGTGAAATTCAGTCCTCAGGATGTGAAATAACGAGTTGATAGTCAGTTCATATAATTAGTTAATTAATAGGTAGTTGGTTAATAGTTAATTCATGTTTAATAGTTAGTTAGTTAGTTAGTTAATTAGTTAGTCAGTGACTAGGTCATAAGGTGTTGGAGACATAATGGTGTTTGTTGTTTGAGGGAATGGGTGAATGGGGACATGTAGTTCCTTTATTTGAACACAGGGTGGCACATTAACTTCAAAAGGGCATCTAGGTGAGTGCCAGGTAATGGTAACAGGTGTGTGTGTGGATGGGAAGCACAATAGTTTTTGACCATGGTCGTGTCAACGTGGTAGTGCTGTATCCTGTCTTGTGGTATCTTGTGCTGCAACATGTAAGACTAATTTAATTTGAAGTATATTGGACATTGCTGATTAATAAATGGATCAAAGAGACACAGCGCACTGGACAGTGGATTTGTTTGTGGCAGAACACGCGTCCGAACATGTTCTCCTGTTCGCCCCCCTAGTGGCTCTAACACTTGGTTAAGGTTTGAGCCTTGACACTAGGTAACATATAGTAACTTATGAATGAGGAACAGCCTTGCACAGCCTTGTCTCCTAAAAATTATCCATGTTGTTGTTTTGCAAACAGAAGTGACACAAGAGGGTGGCATATAGGACAGTTCATGACTTGAAAACACACTGTGAAAGGGTTCAAAACAAAAACACGGACAAGGTTGTGGTAGCGACGTGTCAATCACAAAGTAGCTACGCAAGTAAAAACTACAATAGAATTGGACTTCTTTTTTCAACCAGAGGAGTCGCCCCCTGCTGGCTATTTGAGCACTTACACATTGGCTTCACTATTCAGACCCCGATGTTGGCGCCTGGTATGACACCATGTAAATGCTGTGTGTGTCATTGTACTATAACAACACAGCCTTTAAGGTATTTGACCCCAGCAGAGTTTTAATAGATAACCGCTCAGTTAACTTACTTAACCCCATCAGGCCTTTTTAGAGACCTCTTGAGTCAATAAAGCTTCTACCAACAGCCGACCTGACAAGCACAAAGCACATGTCCACCCAGTATATTTAGAGTGCATTAATGTCACAGTGAATGGTCAGGAAATGACCCTATTGACTAGTGTGTCCAGGCCTCATTACCATCAGAATAAAGGGAGCAGGAGGACCGGAGCCCTGGAGACGACAAGCCAGCCCATGATGACCTGAAGGAGCTGGACGTCCACTGGCTCGCAGTTTAACCCCCTTAGACTCTCTATATTTTCACCGTCAGTCAAATCCACTCATTCAAGGAGCATCGGTTCAGCAGCATTTAAACATGATGCAACACAAGAGACCTTGAGTTGTCAGTCACATATTATAACTAATATATGGTCCGGGTTGTCCATATTGGACAACCCGGACCACCCTCTCCACCACCTACTGCAGGGACAGCGGAGCACTTTCTCCAAGAGATTCATCACGCTCCGCTGCAACAAGGACCGTTACAGGAGAACATTCCTGCCTACGGCATTACGACTTTATAATAAGTCACCGCTTGCCAGATCCTCTGACTGATTAATCACTGTACATGTTTATGTTTATCTACACTTCACACATATTACATACAGTTTAATTTAATTCCTAAATTAATACTCTGTTCTTTTTTCTTTCATCCCAGCTATTTTTATTTTTATTAGTATTATTATTGTATATATCTTTCATCCCTGCTGTTTTTATATCTTATTTTATTTTTTTGTCGGTAAATTGCTGCTACTCAACACCAAATTTCCCCTTGGGGATTAATAAAGTATATATTCATCAATATTCATATAAATTGCAGTTATTTTTAGTGCATATTTTCTCTATTGGCCCTCCAACGAAAACATGTCTTGTCATGCAAGGCCCTAATTTAGATTTGTGTTGTTCATCCAAAATTCATCCAAACATTTAAGTAATTTCTTTTAAATGTTGGGATAATTTATTATTAATGTTTACTGCTGAAATGAAGTATATGAATCATAGTTTTTGTTGTCTGCATGGATTTTTTAAAACCTGTGATTGACACACTAAAACACTGACTACTTTCTTCTGGACGTATCACATCGCACGCACGCGCACGCACACACACATGCACACGCACGCACGCACACGCACACGCACACACACACACACACACACACACACACACACACACAAAATCATATACAGGTACTGTATTTATCTCAAAGGACTCAAGTGTTAAAACTTATCTTGAGCCTCAAGTTATCCATCAGAGACAGAGAAGTACCTCTTCACACATTAGTCCCACATGATATAAAATAATAATAAAAAATATTTTGACCCCAACATCAAGATCTTATTGTTTAATCTGAACACTGAGTCAATGACATTAATGAGAGAAACATAGCATGCCCTGTCACAGATACATTTAGAAATACTAGAATTAGCTCTTAATTAATTTCTTTGATACAAACAGCAGGCCTATATGTTGCATTAGGACAGGGGTCACCAACCTTTTTGAAGCCGAGAGCTACTTCAAGGGTACAAAATAATACGAAGGGCTACTTGTTTGATACAAACTTCCTGAACAACAAAGTTGCACAGATCACTATCTATTTAACCCCTATCTAACTATCTAACCCCCTTCAGAAATGGTCGGAGTTAGGGCTGGGCGGTATGGCCAAAAATTAATATCACAGTATTTTGTAAGATTCTGGCGTATTTTTTTTCTTCAGTAAACGCATTCATTCATTGATGCTGAAAAGGACCGCAGGCCAACTGAACAGCTGTTTTTACGTTGGTACATAGAGGGTGTTAGGAAGCTAAACCTGGAGGGACTTAGGACCCAGGGGAATGTAGGTGAAAAAAAACAGGAAGGGTTTGTCTCTTCCTGCGACGGAGTTTCTTCTTGGTGTGATAGTGGGCGAGCTGTACCCAGCATGCTCGGTGGTGTAATTTTATAAATGTACAATTATTAGTGTTACAAATTGTTAATAAGTCACAAACTGTTGTGTCTTGGTGTTTTACCCTGTTAAAATGTGTTAGTTGTGGGTTATTAATTGTTGTTATAAAGTTTTAACCGCGACTAAAGTTAGAACCATGATACAAGTTAGAACCATGACACGTAAGTAGCTCCGACCGCTGCGCGCACGCCAGTGAATTTTTTTAAATTTTTAAATTCTTTTTCTTGTGAAATCTCATAAGCGTGTTCTATTTTTAGAACACGCTTCGCGGGCGACTAGCGTGGTCTCTGCGGGCGACCAGGTGCCCGCGGGCACCGTGTTGGCTACCCCTTTCGGATCCAAGGAATCAACTTACATGAAGGTCATAAGATATCCTAATGATTAGGATATCTTATGACCTTCATGTAAGTTGATTCCTTGGTTTTGAAGAAGATGAGCTGCAGTTTGAGTAGCCAGCAGCAGCTGATGAGTCAGAATCAGATGTACAACTATTGATGTAACTTTGTAAAACTGGGTGGGTCTGAGAGTCAATGAGTGAAGCAATTGTGATGAGCTAAACTGTTAATGCCTGTACACTGGAATGGATTTAGTCAGACAGGTCAATGTCACGGTGAACTTTTTAAAGTTACACTGAAGTAACAAATGTTTTCAGCTCATTTTATCATGTCATACACACATTTGACAATTTATTTTGAAATCACATTATTTTGACTGCACGGAAAATACAAAAAAAGATCAATCTTCTGTGTTGATTTTGTTGTAAAATGTATCACGAAAAACTGCTCTTCCCATTAATGGACTTTTGCCCGTAGCTGGAATCTCATTTGTTTACACGTTTGAATGATCCCTCCCTGTCTAATGTGTGTTTTGGCATGATCCTGTGGTATTTGAGGGATTAGTTGTTCTGAAACTGAAAATAGTATGTCCTACCTGACCATTTGCATTGCAGATGATTCAGGCAGGAGAGGGGAGGCTCTGTTGAGGAAAGCAGAGGTTGAGACTTCAGAAACAGGCCCAAAAAAGAACAAAACCCAAAGAATATCCTCTCACCAGTTTTGGACTACAGAGAAGGTCCTTTCAGGGAAAATGGTTTGAGTCATTTCAGTGGCTATAGAGAAGGTGCAGGTTCTTTAAAGAGATGGTAAAGAGAGACAGACCAACAGACATAACAGCACATAATGGAGAGAGAAATATGTGAGACAGAGACAGCAGCAGCTCAGGGTCCGTTAAAAGGAGGTTTTTCTTGCAACTGTTGCCCACTGCTTGCTCATGAGGGAATGCTGGGTTTCTATTACTCTTAAAGTACGGAAGGTTGGAGCGAAGGCTGTTTAACCAACGGGCCTCAGACCCTCAGAGGGCACAAAGCAAAGATTCATCATGTGTCAATTAGTTTGTGGTAATTTCATCAATTCAACATTTAAGTCAATACAGTTTAAATTACTGTTTAGAAGAACATTCACAGCGGGAGAGGAGATAGGATTGCATGAAAGGAAACTGACCAACAATCCCAGGAAACTACATTTCCTGGGTTTAATGCTTTTTTTTTAGGCACATGAAAGGCTATTGATGAAGTATCAGTATTATAGTAAAGTATAGTGCTGTAGTAATTTAACTATGACAGTATTGCATTTTAATCATGGTGCTGAGCAACAAAAAAACAGTAAAAGCAACGATATATGGTGATTGTTTAATTTCAGTTACATGTGATTTATGAATGTGTAGACAACAAGCAAATTGTCACATACAATCACATATAGTGTATTGGAGGAGGTAGCATAACGTTCAACACTACAGCAAACAAATCGCTGGGAATTGTATCATAGTTCCAGTAGTTACTAAAAACTTCCACCTTCAGAACAAGCAAGTTCTGACCACAATACACAAGATTAAACCATATGTACACATAGCTTACAAAAACCTATACATCATTTTAAAGAAATAACTCAAAAATTGTCTAATTTGACTAAACAAATACTTTTGATTATTTACTAAACACCTTCATTTATATACCGTATGTCAACAGTCTTCATTATTGAGAAATAAAATGGCAAACATTATGAATGACAATATTCATCAACTTTAAAAGACATGACATAAAAGCTTTAAAACTGTCTATAATTATTAAAGACAACAATAACTGATGTACACATTTTTCCCAGTTCTTCTTTACATTATAATCATTTTACACAACATTAACTAAGTGTTATTTGACTTCCCATCGTGCTGCTTGGATTCAGAACCTGATACTTTACAGTCACTAAGCAGCTGCAAATCATATGAAGTTTCATCCAAAATGAAAGAGAAAGTAAATGTAGTGAAAGATTTCATCGAAAATAAAATCAGTTTTAACTGTGAATCATTTTTCCATTCATGAGACATTTGATTACCACCATCATACCCTTAAGCTTCCAATCATTCACAGATCTGTCAGGTGTAAGAGGTGCGAGACAAGAGTGGCAGAGGACCGGTGTGTTCCTTTCTTTGTAGAACTGCACGTTGTTTCAGGTGGCTCCTGTCATTTCACATCTGTAGCAAGTTCAAAGTTATATGAGCGCCTTAATGTTTCTAACTTTGCTCCACAGAGAAGTTTGACTCGGATCTGTCGGACAAAAAAGAAGAAAATCACGTTTAAAGAGATTTCAAGAGGGCAAGGACCAAATGACATTGTTGAAGTGTGAGTGAACTTACATGTCTTGGTGCTTGTGTATCATGTGGTTGTTGTACTCCAAAACAGGAGGGATGCTCTCCTCATCCTCAGGAACCTGAAACCGACATATGGGATCAGATCATGAGCCAGATATTCATCTGAATAATTTCCTAGTCCAGTCTTTTCACTTAAAAAAGGGCGAGACCACCATCTAGTGGTAGAAAAGCCCTCTTACCTCCCAGTAAACTTCATCATCAAAGCAGTTGTCATCAGCAGGGTCACCCCAGATAGGCAACCTCAGAACGAGACCTTTAAAGAGAGAAAAAAAGCACTAAAACAAGATTTTTCACTTCAGTTTTGCCTTTTTTTAATGCAGTTAAAAGTTTTAAAGTAGTTAAAACCTATTTTGTACTTAAGATAATAAAATGTAGTCAGTGTAAAATTCCCAGGAAATTTGCATGTGACTATTCATGAGCTGCTAAACAAGCACTTTCGGATCCAAGGAATGTTTTTTTGAAGACAACATGCCAGAAGATTTAGCTCCGTATCCAAGTAAATAACTAAATGTTTCCAAACTATAACACACAGAAACACTGACATTGACACATACCTTTGATCTTAATTTACATCATTTCTCATTATGCCGTTGTCATACAGTATTACTCAACAGATTTTTCAAACTCACCAACAGCTGCTCCTCCAACAACTCCAAATGCAATAGCCACACATGTGCCAGCAGCCTGGAAGCCTCCCTGGGTTAATACAGTTCTGTCTGCAAAATCACCTTCAAAGTCAAACGTCTCGATCAACCTGGACAGAAAAATAAACTGTTTAGTCCTACAAATTAGTGCTTAATCTGCATGATTCAATGAAAACAATGCCTAATGTATGGGTGTGTTTCCATGTCAGTTCATGCTTTCATTCACTATAGTTGAGTAAACAAAGATCAGGTTTTCTGAACTTCTAGTTCTTGGTGTGTCTGTGTGTGTGTCAGTCACTCACCCCTCCCTGCTATACACCTCTTCAGTGGCAGATGCAGCAACAATGGCACCTATGAAGCCGCCGAGCATCCCTGGAACAGCATGCAGATTGTGGACACCACATGTATCCTGGAGCTTTAGGTATTTCTCCAAGAAGGGCTGAGAATGAGAAAAACATACATTAATGACTGATGTGCAGATAGTATTTCTTCACACCATGGACTAAAATCCTCTAAAATATAACAGAATCTGCTTTTAAAAATTAATTAAGTGTAATGTATGTGCAATTATTGAATACAAAATCCTCCACAGGTTGTTAAAACCCCAAATTCCAAGAATCCACATTTTAAACTTTCTTCAGGTCATGTGAAGTGTCTCGATTGGAAAACACAGACTTTCCTCGTCACAATAATTGTTGGCAAAGACTTAATGAGTCATCAGCATTGTTAGTTCATTGGACGGTTTCCATCTTACATTTAATATGAAAGTAGTCAGTGCCTGCTCCCTAAATGTGTCAGCACTTCTTATAATCCTTTTGTTTTTTCTGTTGTCCAACCCACAACTGGTTTAATTACTTCTCCTTTTCAGGCTGCTTTCTTTTCAGTTTTTTTCATGCTACTATTTCCTCATTGTTTTCCATCTGAACTCAAGAGTTCTGTCAGAATAAAAGTTAGGAGGTAAAAGACTGCAGGCTCACCGTGACATACAGGTAGCCAAAGGTGGAGATGATGCCACAGCTGAAACCCACGATTAGTGAACCATAAGGAGTGATCATGAACTCTGCTGCTGTTCCCATGGCAACACCACCTGCCAGAGTAGCATTCTGGATGTGCACCTTTCAGGTAAAACAGCATGTTAATCATGATAAATTGAGAAATAAATAGATGACATGTTGCAGATGTGTTGTTTTTCAGCGACATGGCATTACCATGTCCAGTTTTCCTCTTTTTTCAGACATGCTGGAGATGGCCACCGTGGTGAGCACAGATGAGGCGAGAGCGATATACGTGTTGATGGCTGCTCGGTGCTGTCCAGAGCCGTGGTCTGTGATGGCCGAGTTGAAACTGGGCCAGAACATCCACAGAAACAGTGTACCTGTGAGGTAAGGGAAAGTCAATCAAACCACAGGTAGATTAACACATTTACAATCAAGTAAGCATGTTTGACAATGATCAATGTACACCATTAAAGATATTCCAAACAACCCTGAATTTTAAACTGACAAAAAAAAAAAATCCCTCACCAATCATAGCAAACATATCAGAGTGGTAGACAGATCCATTGAGGCGTCTGCTTTGGTTTAGGTTTGGTCGGTAGAGAACCCAAGAGATGGCCAAACCGTAGTACCCTCCAAAAGCGTGAATGACCATTGAGCCACCAGCATCTCTGCACTGTGAGAATAAGCAGCACAGAAAAGAAATTGCAATGTTTGAGGGAATATGCTCACTCCTTGAACAACAATTAAGCTACCTGTGGGGGGATTCTGTTGGTAAGACTCACATGAAGGAGGTCGAGGATGATGTATTCCTCCACAGCAAACAGTGTGACGCCAAACAAGGTGACAACCATCAGCTGGACAGGGCTTACTTTTCCCAGGAGGGCACCATAGGCAATCAGACAGCCGGCAACGCAGAAGTCAGCGTTGATCAGACTGTGGGGGAAGAAGGAAACGAAAAAGAAAACGATCAGAATGAGTGGAAACTTTAACAACCAAACAAGCAAATCTGCTTTTGAACAGATTGTACAGGCCTTTACCATGACAAGAATGCTTTGTCTCAGGGATGCTACGAGCCAAAATAAGTTTTGACATGGTAACAGCTGTGACAAAAGAACCTCTTTGTTCATAAAACAAGGTGAAACCTATCTGTATATCTTGAAAGATAATGCATCTTGTCAGCTTTAAAAATGTCTTTTAATTTTTTAGTTACATAGCCCACCTGTGCACATACCTATACATACATATATGTCCAGTTTAAATGATTGATGATGCATAAAATGCTGTTCACTTTGCATTCCTTACCTCTCTACTCCAATAGAGATCTTTCCGGTATTGGGGTCGAGCGCGTGGAACCAGCCTTGCATGAGAAGAGCCCACTGCACACCAAAGGAAGCGATCAGGAAGTTGAAGCCCACAGCACCAAAGCTGTAGCGTTTCAGGAAGGTCATGAGGAAACCAAATCCAACAAAGATCATGACATGGACGTCCTGGAAGCCTGGAGAGAGGGAAATGAACACACTTGAGTAATGGCATGAAATTAGCGCTTTCATTTTCTACTTTGAATTAACTACTTAAAATAATAAGATAAAATAATGTAATTTAAGTTTCTTAATAAAGGTGCAAGATACAAGATTGCCACTCAACAGCTCTCAACACGTCAGGGGGGCTCATAACTAACTTTTCCTAACAGTGCTAACAGCGCTAACAGTGCAACTAAGGCGAAAGTGCTGACAGAGCAACCATAAAGGGTGGAACCAGTGGGGGTGCTACAACGGCTTTATATAGGGTGACCAGACGTCCTCTTTTTCCCGGACATGTCCTCTTTTCGAGACCTAAAAAAAGCGTCCGGCAGGGATTCCAAAAACGTCCGGGATTTTGCTACGTCCGGGAAAATAGTTATTACCCCCTTACAAGTTTTGGAAATGGTAAGTCCGGGATTTTGCTACGTTCTGGAAAATAGTTATTACCCCCTTACAAGTTTTGGAAATGGTACGTCCGGGATTTTGCTACGTTCGGGAAAATAGTTATTACCCCTTACAAGTTTTGGAAATGGTATCTCCCTCACGTTCCACCTTCTTGCGCAAGCTCTGACTGTAGAGAGAACTGTCATTGGTCGACCGATCTCAACGTAAATGTAAGTTCACGGCATGCTACACACTACTGCTACCCCCCTTTGTAATTTAGCCTTGCATCTTGAGATTGTATCCAATTCAAATAATTACTGTCTTTAAGATATAATTGCAGATGGAGGATTTAATGAGAAGAATGCAACATACTGGAAATACAGGTACTAGATTGCCAGAGGGTCAAGTAAGCCAGAAGAATGACAGTTACGTACGAGGAGAGGGACTCATAAAATGTTCAGCTTTTGAAACCAAGTTCCACAATTTGCCTTTTTCACAATCTAACCCTTGTTGTAAAAACAGCCTTCTTATATAATAAATCATGTACAAACCAAAGACAGAAGGTGAGTAAAGTTTGAGTAAAACGGCTCCAATCTTGTTTTAAACTGTTGCAGCTGTCAGATTTTTATTTTTATTTCTAGGTAAATAAAAAAAAAAGAAAATTGGTGTATGGCCAACGTCACTGACACAGGATCATCAAAACAACACTTGCATTTAGATATGTAACGCTTTGTTGCCAGATAAATTTCTTCACACTGTATATTGTTTTACTTACTTGGATATCTGAAGTAGAAGTCATTTTCGATATCGCTGGTGATGTTGTTACTAACTTTGAACTCTATCCATTGTCGTACGTCTGATTCCTCATCATACCGGATGAAAACTCCAAACAGTATAATCATAGCAATCTGCCAGACGAAGCAGACAGCCGGCAGACTAACACGAATATTAGTGTTCTTTTGCCGGCAAAAAAAACTTCCCAAGATTTCACAACAGTTCCCCATGTTGATAACTTTCTCCAAATGATGCTCTGATCACTCCTCAGCCAGGGCCCCAGCTCCACTGTGACTTCCAGCAGCTTCTTAGCAGGTATATATATATATTCATGCATATGGTCCTTTGGAGGGGGTGTGCTGCTGTTCTGCACTCACATAAAGGGAGTGGACACACCTTAGCAGGGAAACCACTCCTTATTGTACCTGCCCATCTTCCTCCAGCCAGGCCAAGCTGGAAACACTCATTATAGAACAGAGGAAATAAAATAGTTATTAATGTTTGATAGAAATTATCCATACAGACTAACTTAATATGGCATAATTGTGTGATGTGGCAACTTCTAGCCATTAGTGCAAAATGTGTACATTTGCCAGACGATCGATACAATCAAAAACATGGGAAATATCAGGTCATACGGTGTAACAGCAAAGATATTCAGCCAAAGAATCCAACACATGCAACTGCAGTTGACATAATGACTTGGAAGGACTGTTAACTTTCATGTTATTATTTTTTTAGTTTCAGCCATGTGCTCTTTGAGAACATTAAACTGGTCCTGGGTGAACACACTTGTCTGTCAGGCTTACACAACACATTATCACCAGAGTTTTGATCTGAATGGAGGCGTGTATTACTCTATCTTTCTGTCAACATATCTCTTGTTCGTTTTGACAGAGGATTTACTGAGCCGGTGTTGTACTGCTGCTAACCACTCTCTCTCCACTGGAGAAACTGAGAGTAAATTGCCTTGTTTAAGGACCCATTAAGAAAACTGGGGAATATATTGGATGAGTGGTTAAAAAGCATGCATATTGTACTGTCACTCCCTTTCTACCTTCCACTTGGTGCATCACATGGCCATTTGTGTTCTCCTCCTACAACTCATGTGTGCTTTGTCTTCTGTTAGTTTTTTTTCCAAACTTGATGCCTATCTAACAGAAGAGATTCCAGTTTAAAGATTCATCATTTGAATCTTTGTGACACTGAGAACATTCCAGATAGCTGCTTTCTATCTCAACTCACTACGTAACACAACAGGTTATGTATCACTGACGAGATTTTCCTCTTTGATAACATTACAGCATGTGCTCAAGAGTCCAATGTTGATTTACAGTATCTACTGCAGCTTTACTTTATAGACAATGTTTCATTGTAATGTTTATCGTATGTGTACGTATTATCAAATAGCCCATGCAATGAATCACTGGGTCTGGAAAGAAAAATACAAAACAGGTATTAGATTATTTTTTTCATTACTTTCCCCAGTATTACATTAGGTTTAATTGTTTTAAATGTCAACGGGTTGAGTTATGTGTTCATGACAGACTGACTTGTTGTAGCATTCCCTTGTTCTTGGTACTTGCTGTCATTTTCCCTTTTCACATTTAATTTTAGCTGAATGTAAAAAATCCTGAGTTGAATGAACGATAATTCAGATCATGTGGGACTGGCTCTTAGTTCATAATGAATTCCCTATAAACATGGTGTATAAACTACTGTGCTGGATGAAACAAAATGTAATTAAATATAAAGTGATTCTTACCAACTTTTGTTAAACACTGAAATGTAGTGTAACAGTAGTAAAGCCAGTAATAAAAATATAATATTTATGCAAAACAAAAAAGTTTGGGAAACCGTTTTGCTTGCGACTCCTCATCACCAGTCACATAGTCACATTTTTGTATATTATTATTTCCTCTTCTGCAAATACACTTGCAGAACTTCAGATTTGCCTTGTGACCCTTCTGTGGGTCCTGACTTCCAGGATGGCTGATTTAAAGCTTGGCTAACATTACCCACTGGCCATACTAGCCTGAGTGCTGAGTCCTGTACTGAACAGGTGCATTTTATTGCATGTGAATTCAAGTTAGAATTTTATGAAAAATATTGTATAATACAGTATTTCCTTAAAAACCCTGCCGTCATCATTAAACGTCTCTATCAGCTCTATGTGTAAATGACAGAAACCATTTCAAAGCCTGTGATACAGCGAGCTGAGGCAGCAGTGTGCCATTGAGAGGAGAGTGTTGTTCAATCACAAGATTGTGTTAACGGCACTGTCACAGAAATCATCCACACTGAGCACGGCTCAACGCTGCAGAGGGAACAGCAGGTGAGTGAGCATGCTGTTTTGTCTTTTCAGGATGAATGTATCTACAGAAAAAAAACATTTTTTATAAATGAGTTGAGGCGGTTAAAATGTTGGTCGTTCAACTTAATCTTTGCAATGTGGTTAACATTTCAGCCCTGGAGTGGTTGAACATGTGACGGATGGACTAAGCGGAGGTTTCAGATCTTATCCTTTGGAGGCATTTCAGCGATGTTCCCTGTGACATGGTGTGGTATGCTTTGCTTTAGCCACAGAGAGACCTGGAATGATGCCGCCAGGAAGATTATGTGCGCCTGTCAATGTACAGGTTAGTGAGACACAGATCAGGACATGTAAGCTATTACATTTTTTTTCATTATTTATTTTTTAGAAGACAAATAATGTAGCCTATCGTGGAACCCCATTAAGCCTGCTCAATTGGCATCACTTAAAAGGTAAAAACTCAATGTGCATATTTCCCCATCAGTGTGGATGAAAGCCTATTTTGTGTTGGCATGATTGTGAATCACATAAATCATTGACAGCACAATGTGCATCTATGACAGATGTATAAAAGGTGAGTCAATCATGTGAAATGGATCTCTACAACACAGCTTCTGAAATAATGAACGAGTGTTTCGCACTTTAATTAAACTCAGCTGGAGCAGCCAGAGGAGTGTGACTAACCAGAAAGGATTTCCTAGAACATGTCAGCGCATGCAACCAGATGCCAAACTGATATGTGAGCGTCAGGCAGTCGGCTGTTTCTTGGTGACAGAAACCTTCTGTACACTCTAAAGACGATCTGACACTCAGATAACCCTCAACCACTGTTTTATGATCTGCAGATGTGACTAAAGTCTTTGTCATACTTCTTTGTCTCTCACATGATCCATCATGAGACTCCAAGTTCACGTGATGCAAATTACTTTGTGTGCCTCAATCAGCCACACAGGTGACTCTGAACAACAATGGACCCATTTGACTACATTACTGGTGTAAACAGACATTTCTATCTTTTATTAATGTGTATTTTTAAGCTGCAACTTTAAATTGAACTATGTTTTATGATTATGTGATATTATATGTATATATAATAGATTTTTGTTTGATAATTGTTTGTGGTTAACTAAAATAAAGATGTTCTTCTTTGGAATTATTTTCAAAAAAAATTATTTTCAGTTTAATTGGCAAAATATGAATTACTAATACAAAAACATATTAACTTCAGGGTTTTACTTTAGTTCAGATTTAGTGTAAGTGATCGTGCTGATGCATAAACAGAAAATCCTGTATTTCCCTGAATCAACTTATTTTCATAAGTTGTACAACATGCACTTTATAAGTGCATGTTGTACAATTTATGAAAATCAGTGATCATGATTTACTGAGTATAATTTAAAGAAATCAAAATTTGGCAATTGTGACAAGTGAAATCAAATATCTTTTATTCTAGTTTTCTTTAATTCTCTTTGAAGTAGGTTTCATTCCACACTGTTTAATTTTTTATTGGCGCCTCACTGAAACCATATGATTATATGAAAATACTCTCATTTCCTCTAAATTCTGCCTGACAGAATTAAAGGTACAGTTCTTTGAGTTTGAACAATGATTGGCTGAACAGCTGGAGTTTCTCTTGACTGTTCCGCTGGCAGGACGGCAGGAATGAAGAGGTTAATCCCGTCTGTGTGATTCATTGCCTGAGTTCCCCAGTCAGGTTTATACACTTTCATTTGTTTCAATCAGGGTTAAATGAAAGAAAGTTGTGAAATAAAGCAATCATGGAAATTAAATCATTTCTTCAATTGATTTCACAAGCAGACCCCAAGCATTTTCACAAAACACACAAAATATTGAAGGAAATTAGGAGACACTTGGTTTATGGACATTATTTCATCACACTTTGTTTTTGGTTGTTTTTATTGTTTTTTATTTCCTGTGCTTTTAATTGTTAGTTTGTTCCCTTTTCAAGCAATTAATAACTCTGTTATATTTTTACCTAAAAAAACAAAGCTACAGGACACTTATTATTTCAGAAATGCTGCATTGTTGCTTAAAAGTAACCTTTCCGCTTCATGAGGGAAATGTGTGTACATTTATTTTAAAATGTACTCCATGTTGCTGAATGAGGGCCCAAAACTAGGGTTACACAGATCCAGGATGAGATGGGAATCAGACTTGAATATAGCAATTGATGAAGATCTCTGGTCAGATTTGTGCCAGAACAGTTTGTCAGCAACGGTTAATGCCCGGTACAGACTTGTGCATTATCATTTTCTTCATCAACTGTACCTCACCCCACAGACGCTACATAAATCCAAACCTGAATTGTCAGAAATGTGTTTCAGATGTGGTATAGAGGTTGGCTCCTTCCTACACTGTACCTGGCTTTGCACAAAGGTGAGGTCCTTTTAGTATGACTTTTGTAATGCCTTAACTAAGATCACAAGGGTTACCTTTCCGTTGGATCCTGAGCTATGTTTACTGGGAAACTTCACAACTTTCAACAGGTCTTTAACGAAGCTCCAAATTAAACTTGCATAAATTGCTCTATGTGTGGCCAGGAAATGTATAGCAATGACTTGAAAGTCTGATTCCCCCACTCTCATCGACAGGTGGTCTGTGGAAATGAACAGTTGTATTCCTCTTGAAAAGATCACATATAGTCTCAGAAAGAAATATAAGTTATTTTTGAAAATCTGGCAGCCTTATTTAGAGTACATGGGTACATCACTAACAGTACCATAGAACTGTAACTATTTGGAGCTTTGAATAACATTATGCATTTGTGTCATTGTGGTATCTCTCTCTGTGCTGTGTCATCCTATGCACCAACCTTTTATTCATTTTTATTTGGGTGGGGGGAATTATCTATTTACTTTATTTATTTAATTAGTTTTATTTCATCTACTTGTGTATTCTTTCTGTAATTTTCTGTAATGTTTAATGTAGTGTGCTCTGCATGATCTCTTGCAGTGTGAAAATATTTGGAAAAAATAAAATATTCCCAAAAAAAAAGTTATTTTGTTTCAAATTCATGCATTTGTATGCATAGATTTCCAGTATGGATGCACACTGACTTATTATAAGAATAACATAAGCACATTTTAATTTAATTTGTATTTGTGTGAACACGGGGCAATTAAATGAGCCGACACTACCAGGTCATGTTAGTGATATATATGAATGACACTGGACAGGGAAAGTTTGAGCACAGTCCGTAAACACCATGGAATGAATTACATTTGCAGATAACTCATCAACAGACACAACAGACAACATATGTGATTTAAAAGACAATGCATATGTAAGGTCAAATGAAAAGTATCCTGTTTGAGACACAAATTAAGTATTAATTGGGTTGAATTACAACACATTCGATCTACCAGAGCAGCTCAATATTTAGGTCTATTTACTTTTGATGCAATGTTTCAGATTTATGTTTTGTTACCTTGAAGCCAAATAAAAACGAACGCAAGCTTCGACATCAGGTGACAACTAAGAGCTACAGAACACGCCAGACCGGTGCAGTGGTTGACATTACAACCCTGAGCACTCAGTCTGATTCAGCGAGGTGGGTGACGAGTGACAAGAGCTCCACCTTCCTCACTGTGTCTATTTCTCATCTTAGAAAACACTTCATCAACATCAAGGCCTTACTGCTAACTCTCAATTTCATATAATTGGGACTCACTTAGGAAATTGTGCAGTCTAGATTTGTATTTGTTGCATTTAGGAGTTGTAAATGTGATACACTTCTTATTCTGTTTGTAGTTCTGCAGAAACTTTCATTTGCTAAACTTCAAAAAAGAAGTTGAGCAATTTAGATTCAAAGTTCAGCACCTCTACACTGAGTATTTCATGTTTTCATTCGCTGTAGGATTATCTTCAAATTGATGTAGTTATGAGAAGGATTATCTGTTGTAACACTAATCCATTTTACATAAGGCTTGACTTGAATGACAGAAGGACAATTACAATAATCTCCCATCGGTATGTACAAAGAGATGAGTATCAATTCAATAACCTCTCCATGACATTACACACCCACGCAGCCATCGTGATGAGACGTCAGTGTCACTCAACAATGTCCCTTAACTTGTTTGACAAACACCTGAGACTCCAGGTTAGAGTGAGGTGGTGATGGTTTTTATGTTCCCTTGACACTGTTGGGAAAAAATAACAGAGTGTTTTCATGACAAAACAAAACTTTTTGCCTAATTTTAATTAATATTTCTAGTCCAGCCATGGTCCCCCTCCAGTTTTTTATTTTAATGACTCAAGACAATTAATCAACCCTAAACCTAAACTAATTTATAACTCATTTGAAAGCCATGTTCTTAGTCTTTCACATCCAACCTGGAAAACAATACATCCAATTATATCTGGTGTAGCGTACTGCGCCCCAAGTCTGTATTATCAAGTTTAGTCATAAAGTGATTTAGCTGTTTAATAGTCATGTAAATGGTGATAATGATAGCCTTAGTACCAGTGTTGTATAAAGTACCCAAAAGCCGTACTTGAGTAAAAGTAAAGATACCTTACTGGAAAATTACTCCAGTAAAAGTAAAAGTCACCTATTAAAATACTACTTGAGTAAAAGTCTTAAAGTATCTGATATTTTCTGTACTTAAGTATCAAAAGTATTTTTCTGATATAAAATGTACTTAAGTATTGAAAGTAAAAGTACAAGTACATGCTTTTAATAAAAAAGCAAAGGGTCAGAATTTTGAGAATTATGAAGTTTATTCTTTTAAGTGCTGTGGTCACCGTGACCAAGGACCAGGAGTTGTGTTGATACAATAACTGGGTTGGCTGTGATCCATCCATATATATTATGTTCAACATAATATATTGTACCTAAGTATACTTTTGCATCTACTATGAACTTATCATCATAATTCTCCAAAAAGCAATATGACACTATGAAGGACTTGTAACAGTGTGGTTATAAGTATGCTCATTCCGCCCGCCGTGGGTCTCTTGGTACCGGTCTGTGGGTCTCTTGGTACCGGTCTGTGGGTCTCTTGGTACCGGGCCACAGAAAGAATGAATGAAACATTTCAATTAAATAAAGAAAAAATCAAGGCCGGAAAGATGTTTTATTGTGAAAAATGACCGCATACATCCGTCTGTGGTAACCTCAGACGGAACCTCTTGACACATGTCAAGATGTTACGTTACTCTAAAAATGAAACGTAAGTCTGTTACAACTCTGCCGGTGATCTGGAAACAGTGGCGGTTCTACACGTAATTACGCCCCGGGCGAGACCCCCCTCCGAGCGCCCCCCCCCCCCCCCATCGCCGGGTAAAAAACATAATAAAATCGGAAAAATGTTTTATTTTGAAAAAAGACCGGATACATCCGTCTGTGCGTAGCCTCAAACGTAACATCTTGACACATGTCAAGAGGTTCCGTGATACGTTTCCCCAAAAATGAAATTTAAAAGTCCGTTACAACTCGGTGTTCTGGATTAAAATCAAGGCAGAGTTACTGAGATCGCCAAAAAAAGCTCTGAAACCCTGCCTCCATGTCAACATCCTGTCTCTGTGAAGCGGGTTTTAATTAAGTTACAGAGTGCACATAAATGTTAAAGTTACGGAGTAGAGTCAGTAGACTGGACATAAACACACGTCGGGGCTCGGTCTTTTTCTCCCGTCACCCCGAGACGGGACCGGCTCGTAGCAGAGAAACAAGCTCAGGGCTCCACTAATGCAGCGTAATGGTGAGTTGTATATACAACCGGCATAAAGACAATTATAAAGTGCATAAAGATATCTTTATGCACTTTATAATTGTCTTTATGCCGGTCGTATTACGTCATATTTATAACGTCATATTTTGCGCCCACACCGTGAAGGCCGGTCCGCGAAAATATTGTCTGACACAAAACCGGTCCGTGGCTCAAAAAAGGTTGGGGGCCGCTGCATTAGAGTATTGCCCCATAGCCCACAGCGGATCCCCCCACCCCCCCAGCAAGCAGGGCCGCCCGCAGCCGCAAGGGGCGCCAATCTGCCAATTACCCACACAATGATATGATAGATCAGTATTTTTCAACCTTTTTTGAGCCGCGGCACATTTTCTACAATAAAAAAATCCCGCGGCACACCAACAACCTAAAAAGTTACAAAATGTCACATTGTAGCATAATACAGCATTTATGGTAGATCATTATTGCACTACCTACTGGCATGGAAGAGTATTCAGTGTTTCAAGTAAACCAGATTGCTCCATCAGACAAAAAAAAAAAAAGTGTTATCACTTTGTTAGAAAAATGAAAATAAAGTTATGCAAAAAAGAACTAATATTTAGTTACTACTAAATAGCTTATTGTGGAAAACAATAAGCTATTTTTTTTGCAAAACGGAATGAGTGCAGATGTGTGAGCATCACGTTGTATCAGTATTAGAGCTGCTTTCCTCTACAAATATTTTTAAAACGGGGTTGTAGATTTGATACGGCTCTCAAGTCATGCTCAATACACATGTTCAAGACACAACAGCAGAAAGACGACCTCACAGAGATCTCATAAAGATCGGCTTTTGTCGAAATGCCAAGAATCGGCGCATGCGCAGCGTAACCTGTTAACGGCAGACGGTGAACATTTAAAATCAGCATTTCCTCTTGCGCCCCACCTGTAATAAATACCTGTAATAAAGGTATTGCACCTGTAATAAATACCGCCCCAGTTTGATAAATACTGACTTAAAGGAAACACGGTGTTCATTTATTTTAATGACGACCACAAAGTGAGCAGGCTTTATCACTGCAGGGTGTTTTTCAGGCTTTTGGAAGAATATTTCCAGAGCCTCTCTAAGTCAGAAACGTCATTTGATGGAGCTCCAGGCTGTTTGTCTTGACCTGCAAACACATGAACTGTTGGTCTTTAAAAGTGAGAGCTCATAGCTTAACAAAGTGATAGCTTCAGCAGCAAATCCCATTGTGAAAAACACGCGACATATTTTTCGCCGCTCTCTCTCTCTCTCTCTCTCTCCGCTGTGTCTCACCTGAGTGCAGCGCATCGCGACCCAGAAATGACATGCTGTGTAGATAAGATCAATAACATACGGCCGTGTAGTTTGTTTAATAGCAGAACAAGGTGCAGACCTGTTCTATATTACTCTGCCAGCCACTATATTGCAGCTCAGACGCTTAACAATGGAAAATCATTTGCGGCAACTAAATAATATTTTTTTGGACCAATTAAGTGAAATTGGACATTTTCCCACGGCACACCTGACGATCTCTCACGGCACACTGGTGTGCCGCGGCACAGTGGTTGACAATCACTGTGATAGATAATGGAAAACCGCTTCGCGGCCCAGATTATATATATATATATATATATATATATATATATATATATATATTTTAAGTGGTAAGTGGTCGTGCCGCCCCCCACGTGTCATGAAAAAGTGCCGCCCCGGGCGGCTGCCCGGTTCGCCCGTGCCCAAAACCGCCACTGTCTGGAAACCAAGGCAGAGTATCCTGAGATCGCCAAAAAAGCATGAAAACCTGCTTCCATTTCAACATCCTGTCTTTGTGCAGCGCGTTATAAGTTAAGCAGTAGACTGGACTAAAGGTTTAGTTAGGAGTAGACTGGACATAATGAACACACGTTGGGTGTCGTTGTCTCCCGTCTCTCCGAGGTCGGACCCGGTCTGTGAAAATATTGTCTTCACATAACCGGTCCGTGACGCATAAAGGTTTGGGAGCGCTGGACTAGAGGATGCAGAGGGAAAATGCAAAACATTGTGATTCGCAAAACCTGCTTGGTGGAGTCTGTGTTCCACCACAGTCCCCGATGTTTTTTTTTTTTTCTAAAGATAGATTTGATTTTGTAGCGATCAACGAAGGTTTCAGGAGAAATGTATCGGAGTAAAAGTATCACTTTTCTTTGCAAAATGTAGTGAAGTAAAAGTAAAAGTAAACAGAAATATAAATAGTAAAGTAGAGTACAGATATCCCCAAAAGCTACTTAAGTACAGTAACGAAGTATTTCTACTTCGTTACTATACACCACTGCTTAGTACTGTGTCTCATTAGATTGGCTTCTGTGTGTCTTAATAAGACCTTAGTATGTTGCCTAATCTCATTGGCCTAGTTGTGTTAGTGAAAATGTATCCTGCTACGTGTGAGTTCGGTGTTCGACAGACGATACTGCCTAAACGCGGTTAATGCTCGGCCCTTGTTATTGTGGCATTATGAACACGTGCAATGCAATCCTGCCCACTGAAACCTCAGCTTGTCCCTTAAGATTCATTAATGAGTACAGTTTATTTGTATACTTCTGGTGCTAAACTTTACTTTATTATCATTTCTCATTTTCTGCAACAGGGTGCACATGTTTAATGCTCACAACACGGGTCTGTATTGCAATGCTTTATAGTAATAACATACAAATTTCTTTACTTTTAAGAAATGACAGCAGTTTTCCACGGCTCTTTTAAATAACTATATAGCATGACACTTGTTTTGACAAGCTTTGAAATACGTTTGGGGCAAATACTGAGGTCTTATAACCAGCAGATCTAATATTTCTGTTTTACAGTGTTTGCACAACTTCAAAAGAAATCTTAATTTCTTAAAAGTAAAGACAATTTGAAAAGTGAAAATGTGTTTCATATGTTATTATTATTTTTAATAAGCACTGTATTACAGACTTGTGTTGTGAGCAGACACATGTGCACCCTGTTGCAGACTGTTGTATTGAAAATGCTAGATAAGTAATGGTTAGCACTTTAACTTTACATACATGTATACTTGTGTCTTTATGCCATGGCAGGAGAAGGTGTGACAGCGCTCATTCATTCATTTTGTTCCATGCAGATAATCCCATTGGTAGCGACAATGTATTCACAATCAGTCGTGGGAAAGTGGCAGAAATATTGGTATATACTTTTACTTTTTAAGGCGAGCTGTCTGTTTTTATCTCTTCAACCTCCTTGACTAAGTTTTATTTTTTTAAGACGTTTAATATAATAAGCTGACGTGTTTGTGCACAGAATTGTATTGCACGTGTTCATTCAATGCAACAATAACACAGGTCAAGCATTACCCGCGTTGAGGCAGCATGCATCGGCTTCACATGTAGCAGAATACATTTGCATTAACAGAAGTAGCCCAATGACATTAGGCAATAGCACAGACCGGGTCCGCTATACACACCAAAGTTAGTCACGGAGGTCCACAAGGTTCAGTGCTTGGACCAATTTTATTCACTTAATATATGCTTCCTTTTGGCAATAGTATCAGAAAACATTCTGACAGTAGCAGTTATATCTATCCTCAAGCCAGAAAATACCAACCAGTTAGCTCAATTCCAAGCAAGCGCATACTATATGATTAGCAAATTCCTGATGTTAAACTCTTATCTAATGATATTGTAAGCTACGTTAGTGTATGATCAAGAATAAATCAGATCAACACGTTCTGGGTTTTCCTCATAACTTTAGTGAACTCTCAACAATCCAACTGCACAGCCAAGTCCCCGCTCTCTCCCACTTTCCTCTCTTTCCCTCTCCTCACTTTACCCTCTCACCTCCAGATGCCCGAACAGCGCCGACTAGTGGTCATAACTGTTTTTAGATCATCTACTTATTAACGTAACTAAATAATAATACTAAATATGTGAATACAAGATGATAGACAGCAATTCAATACCATACGAAACATACGTGCACATGTACAATTGTTTAAGTAATAAAGTTTACATCACACAATTTCACTCTTACTATCATTACTCTCGTTTGCGTTGCCCTGGCCTCAGGCAAACTGTTAAGAATCTCTGAGTTATCTTTGAACAGGATGTCTTTTAGTTTGAAAAACAAACTTCAAGGAGCTTTTTCACCAATGTGACATTGCAAAAATCAGGCACATCCTGTCTTAAAACAATGCAGAAAAATGAGTATATACATGTGTTACTTTTAGACTAGAGAGTATTGGAATTATTTATTAGCAGGCTGCTCTAATAAGTTTATTAAGACTTTCGAGAATGCTGCAGCATATGTACTGACAAAATCTAAGAAAAAAGGAAGCGAATGAGCGTAATTTCCAAGATGAACTATTCCTATAAAATTATCACAGAGAAGGTTGTAGGTGAAAGCTTCTTACATGTACTGTCACACATTACATAATCCTTGTCTAGGTCCACACTTCAACGTGTTGCCGGCATTTGAAGATTGATTTAATTGAGAGGCCATTTTCAAAAAGGGTTTTGTGGATGAAGCAGAAAACCTACTGGGAAAATGAGTAGCTTTAGCAACGGCTCGGCATTCAGGACCTAGTTCTACTAGGTCAAACTTAGCTATCATTATTATTATTATTAATAAATACACCTGTGCCTTTTTTACTATAACATGTCAAATTGTCTGCCGTGAAAAAAGTCTATGGCTGTTGAGACATCCACAGAGCTACAATGTTATTAGTCAACTGTGCAATAAATCAGTTGTAGGAATCAAAAGGATCCCATTGTTTAAGAAGCTGTTGGATACAAACACACCCTCTACTGCTTGAGAGTACAGATTCACAAATCAACTTTAATTATATGTCAAACTTTGAACCTGCATTCCTGAGTTTCTTTCTTCACCTACTGCTAGTAAGTGAAGAAAGCTCGAAGTTCAGGAAAGTCAAAGTATACATTGCTATTATCATTTACATTTCATACAGAGAGAAAGTAAAAAAAAAAAAAATGCCCGATTATAAATTCACCAGTCTTTAACAGTTATATTTAGTGTATTAAAGCTTACAGTCCTGTTTCAGACTGTGCATCTTAAGGTGTAATTATTCCTTCAACCAAAACCAATAAGTATAAATTCAGTGTCGGCAACAGCTGAAAGCTAATAATCCTCCTAACCAGAGGCTAGATGAGCAGCTTCTATTCAAAGAATTTGAAACACATTTTTGTCAAAGTGTCTCTGAGTCATAGATTGTCTTCACGGGTAGTTAAACAACAAAACCACTTTGCTGGGTTTAGGAAAAGTGACTCGTTAGTCAAGAGACAGACGAGTCTTTTAACATTTTACAAACATTTGCTTTTTGTTTTGTTCAGGACACGCACAGTAGTCTCCTGGATGAAAGTTTTGTGTTTGACCCATCTCTACTCTGACTGTTTCATAATCACGAGGGTAGGTTAACATTGGTCAGTATCAGACGCCAGGGCACTGACCAACAATCTGTATTTTACGAGTTGGGAGGTAGAAAATTAATGATTTTAACCCACACGTGCAGTGGATTTTTATTTTTATTTTTCGATGAAATCAGTTTCCTGCTACATCTGCAATGCCACTGATGATGAGAGCAGTGAAAGAGTAACGCTGTGAGTCATAAAACCAAAACAATGAGCTCAAAGATGTCATTTTTGTGTGGGTTTGTCACTATGATGGACCCCTTTCACATTACACATTACATTTGTTGTTGGGGTAAAACATATTGATTACACAAGTTAAAAGTATGCAGAAAGAGTCAGAAAAGACAGATGAAACAGGCCTGTCCAGCTGTGACAGTGACGTTGGAATTGTTTTCACTTCTGTGTGAGTCATCATGGCAAAATGTTTTCCTGGAGACACCTAGCAGGAAGTGAAGTAGTTTTGAGTACTTTACCAGGTATATTATCTTACTGTCTGATCTTTTTACACCAAATGTGGCGTCACTAACCTTTACAGAAATGTAGTTGAAATCAAAATGACGGTCAAAATGGGAAATGGGTGTGGCCCGAGCAAAAGGCCACAAGTAGAGGTAGGAAGTGAGGAAGGGGGATGGGATCTCATCGCAAGATGGTCTCTGAGTTAATTTGTTGTTATTAGGTAAAAATATTGATTCTAGCAGCTTCAAATTAACATACTGTGCCTTTTTGACAGCTCAAATAAACAGACACACAGCGCAAGAAGGGAAGAAACACGATTGCTGCCATCAACTGGTTCACTGATATTTTACAAGTCCTTAAATCTCTTTGCAAGTTTATTTCCACAACAAAAGTTTAGTAACAGTTTTTTTTTTTTTACATTTTGTTTCAAATTGCATGTCTTTTAGAGCTCTGTTTCAGTGTTTAGCCTGGATTTTAACATCTTTTATGAAGGAAAAGAAGATGCAATATTACAAAACAAATTAAACTGACAGAAGAAAATTTACTTAATCTACAGTACATATCCATCCAGCAGGTTTTGCTTATGTCATTTTGTTGTATATGGCATTGAGCTCAGCTCGAAGTTTCTTGAAAGACGGTCTGTTTCTGGGGTCATACTGCCAGCAGCTGCTCATGATCCTGGATATTTCCACAGGGCAGCCGTGCGGAGCGGACATACGGTATCCTGACACACATCACAGACAGTCAAAACAGGCACCGAGGTATCTTAGCACACTGTACACATTGTATGAAACATGTGGAATCCAGAAAAGACATCAGTGTCAGAATCAGAAACTGAGAATTAATATTTCTAAAAAAACACATTGACATTTGGCTTATTTTGCCTGATGAGTCTTTACCTTTCTCCACCTCCTCTCGTGTCTGTTGGTTGGTCATGCTCGTGTAGGGCGTCATTCCCATGGAGAAGGTCTCCCACAGGAATACTCCAAAGCTCCAGACATCACTCTCTGTAGTAAAACGACCTAAAACACCAGCAGGGGGCAGCATTGGCAAAGGCACAGGCACTTCTTTTAACAGACTCCTGGCAGAGAGAAACAGAAATGCTTGTGGTTGTGACTGCAGGTCAGAAACAGCTGAAGGTTACCATAGTTCAGGGCCTCAGGAGACGTCCATTTGACAGGAATCTGTCTGAGGCCGCCCTCTGCAGAGTAGACACCATCATCTTGCTGACGGGACATCCCAAAGTCGCTGATCTTCACCACGTTGTGCTCTGCAACCAGACAGTTTCTTGCCGCCAGGTCCCTTTTAAAAAGACAAGACAGGGGAGAAAGATGCACAGTAAGACGGATGCATGCAGGGGCTGATACAAAAAAAAGATACAAAGGAGACACAACAGCAGCATGCTCTGTATGGAAAAAGAAAAAGAAAAAAGACTAAAAGGAGCAAGATAAAAGGCGTTCTTGTCATGTCTCTAGTGTTGCATGTGAGGTGGTTTGAGCAGCCACCAGCAGCCGCCTGCTCTGGTCTGTCCCCACTGGGCAAACCGCACAGCGCTCCTGTAATGAGCCAGGTGTCACAATGGTGTGCATCTCCGGAGCAGCGACAACCTTCACTGATGCCTCATCCAAAGCATCACAATTGCTCCCACTCAACTACTGATCCCCTAAAACTCTACAGTTACCTTTCAGGTTGCATTATTTTGAATATATTTTTTTTAACATAATCTTGATCTCAGCTTTTTTTCTTGGCTGGTGGATTCCCATCACAAAATGGTCTGCATTGTTTTTAATTTCTTCTTATAGTTTTATTGTATGTTAAAGTGTTTCTTTGCAAATGTTTTGAATGGGCTTTTAATACAACTTAAATACAAAACGTTGAGCTTAATTTGATGTAGGAAAATTGCAATACAAATAAAGGTGTATCATAAAGTAATACTCTTGATATGGATTACGGTTGTGGTTGCATTTCATCAACAATGAAGATTCTGAGTCATATTACCAGGATAGTCGAGGCTTTTTTCAGTAGCCTGAACTCAAACTGAAGTCAGGACAGCAGTCACTACACACTACACTACAGTCAGAAAAACTGCACCGTAGCTCTCTGAACACACTTTTAGAGTTTTATTTGGGATAACTCCAGTTTTGAGGACATTAAGCTCTGCTTCTTTTGCGTTTGAATGCACTTATTGTAATTTGATTTATACAGACGGTTCTGCCAAATTAACGTAATGTAATGCGCTGCTGGATAAATGATTGTGCTGTCTTTTTAATGTAAGTGAAAAAATATTGTCGGTCAGCCAGCAGAGCTTGTTTCCAGCTTCCTCTTCAAGGGCACAACAGCCATCAGTTATAGAAGAAAACCTTTCATCCCTCACTTTCAATCGATTGTCTGACTGCTGCACCAACATACGGGGAAGTGCTCGAGGGAAAGTTTAGTTTGGTGAACAGTTGTATAACATGAATGTTAGGGAAGTAGATTGTGTTCTGTATTATGTAGTGTAAAGGCTTTGAAATCCATTTGCACACAGCTTGTTCCTCCCTTGTTCGTGTAGAAACGACATCATCCTTCATGTAAAATGTTTTAATATGCAACTAATGTATTTTCACCATCATTAGTCTAACACACTGCTCTGCAGTGCTTTATGCTTTCTGTGTGTCCAATTCATGGTGGCATAATGTCCAATCAGATTCAATCAGGTGTTCAGCACAACCAATTACAATCAGAAACTCCTCACTTTAGGTAGTAGTCAAACCGTTTCCAGCCTATTTCCAGCTCAATCACAACTTAAAACCCAACCAACTCAGTAATAAAAACCAGGCCGAATCATAACCTTAAGTTGTCAGAGACCTGTATCAAACCAGAAAAACAATACATGCTAAATAGAAAACACATTATAAACATACACAACAAAATATTCAATGAACACAATGAATATTATATTATATTATATTGATTTCACAGTATTTTCAAAACCTCACCATATATTGCCAAAGCAACCAAAATGTTACCTACCAGCCTACCTTAATCAAAAGTAGCCTAACTGGCTGGAAACAATGTGTCCAATCTGGTAACATGCTATTTGGTGAGCTGCTGAGCTAATCGTTATCGGCTGGACCAGCACTAGTCAGTCACAACCTCTCTATTTTTATGTCTTGTTTTCTTCCTCTGATATTTGGTTCATCATTGCACAGCACTTAAATGTTAAATTAAATTATAATGTTTGTTGATAAAAAAAAGTTATTGAAGAGTAAAAATAAAGCTCCCATGCGAACAAGTTTGCTGAAGGTCAGTTAGCAAACGGAACAATAAATTCACACATTTTTTTACATCACTGTCTGCAAACCATCTTTCCTTTGTGGAATTATATTCCAACTGTGGAGATTAAATGAGAGTGAAAGGCACAAATGGCAATCTACAAAGCTACAATAGCTTCCTCCATCCCTTTAAGGTCAGCAGCGTCAAGGCTATGGATTCAAAATTGAACACTGCGAAAGACTGATATGGATTAATTTGTATGGGGTGGGGATCTTTGCTGCTGCTCTGACTCTCTTCATCTACAGGTGCCAAATCCAACTACATAAAAAATCCATAAATAAAATCCTTGAAGTGTCTCAAATGATCCAAAGCCCTGTTCCTGATTTAATGATTAGGACTACACAACTATTATATTTGTATAAAATATTGTATATATTGTATACATTAATTTAATATTGTAGATATGGATTTATTGATTGACCAACCTGTGGATGCACTTCTTGCTCTCCAGGAACGCCATGCCAGACGCTACATCTCCTGTCATTTTGACCAACATTTTAGACTTCAGACTGTGACCCTCATGCCGTAAGAAGGAGAGAAAATCCCCACCTTATGAAATGTGCACACACACACACAAACACACATAGAGAAAGCGTGATGATGGAAGGAAAATAGCGGGGAAGCAATAATGGTAAAATAAAGCTCAAAGCTGTTGTAAACATGCTGAGAGATATAAAGGTAGAGTCTCACACGATCATATTCACCTTGAACGAGCTCCATGATGATGTAGATGGGCTGTTTCTGAGTGCACACTCCTATCAGCTTCACAATGTGAGGATGGTCGTACTGCTTTAGGATCCTGGACAGCATAGGAGAGGAAGTGTAAGAGTGTGAGTGTGATTGTGAGTGTGAGTGTGAGTGTGAGTGTGATTGTGAGTGTGTGTGTGTGTGTGTGTGTGTGTGTGTGTGTGTGCTAACCTAGCTTCCATCAGGAATTTACTCTTGTGCTCTGGGGCCAGGTTCTCTTTACAGGATTTCACCGCTACAGGAGTGTTATCAGAGCGTAAACGACCACTGTACACTTCTCCAAAGTTACCCTGTGTAGTACGAACACCAACATTAGTTACAATCTTTTCAACTCTCTTTTCTAACACAGTAGGGACATAACTAATCCAAAGTTATGAGTTTAAGGTTTCCGGGATGAACTGTGTGCAATTATATTCACCTTGCATGGCAGCAGGATTCTCGTGATGTAACACAAATTTCACACAAAAACACATCTTGTCAGGCTTCAAATTATGTATTTGTTTCGGATAAGCCAGAGCACAAACCAAAGTGCGGAGCTACTGGCAGCTAAGGTTTTGAGGCGTGTTTGAGACGACATGGAGAGACAGTTCAAACCTGGCAGCTCCTGAAGAGGTTAGATTAGATGATGCAATAGCAGTTACATCAGAACTGGAGGGTATTGCTTCATTGAGAAAAGAGAAAAGAACGGTAGGCAACTGAAGGATTTTCTAAATCAAAAATATGTTTTCGCTTTTGTCCAGGTTTCTGTAAGAGTTTGATTGGCAGATGGTTCGGATTGGATTACGGTTCTCAAATTATTCTGTGCAACAAACCATTTGGTTTCAGGTTACAATTTCGTGACAATTTTAGATAGAATGGGAGATAACGTGTTCATCAATTCTAACAACTTTAAAGTATTCAAACTATGAAAACTAGGCAGGTAAAATTAAGGAGAGGTTACAGAAAGGTTTACCGATTGCTGTAACTGTTCCTCCTGTCCATACCAGCCGTGAACAGACCCCTTCTTAAAGTGATTTCAGTGATGAGGGACTAAATCTACAGTCCTCCTTCTGTGGAACTACCTCTAAAATCCAGCGGCAGCTAATATGTTACTTCAGCAGTCTGGATTACATCGATCAAGTGGATATGTTCCACAGTTACACAAATCAATCCCTTGTATTTCCAAGGACAGTGTTGCTGAGCCACATCAGAGTGAAAGTAACACAAAGTAGGAAGTTTGTACTAAAAAGACAACTGATGTCTAAAACTTTGGAAGATACAAACCTTATTTGACTAATTCACACTGATGAAGCCTCATATTAGCTTTACATTCACTGACATTGACATCTCATTCAGACGTGATCTCTTTACAGCCAGTCTGGAGAAGAGAAACCATTACAACGGACAATACAACTCTCTCTGTAAATGTCCATGTGGGCATGCAAGCATTAATTTAAGACATGCTTGATAAATGTGAAATTATCCTTTAAAGTGGCAATCATGCTGATTGATCGGCCCAATTATCAAAAGCTGGCCTCTTGTTATGTCAACTTACAGGATTGTTTTTATTGTGATATATGACTCAGAAACAGACAAACACATATACTCACAGCTAACCCTATTTCTGTGTGTGACAAAAAGTAATGAATAAAAATTTTCTCAATTGAATGAATTAGCTTTTTCTCAATTCCCTTCTAAATGTGTACCTACCCGTCCAATTAGGGGTCCCAAGATAATATCATCATGTTCCAGGACCCACTTATCCTAATGGGGTAAAAATGAACAATAAGAGATGCAGTAGTGCTGTTTTAAACTGTGAAACCAGCAAGAAAGTAGCGAACAGAAAAGGGAAGAGAATTTGAAGGAAAGATCATGAAACAGAAAGTTTATGCATGTGAGTTTATCTGCACTTTAATATGTTTGAATTGTGTTACAGCAGTACCTTCAGAACAGGTTTCTTCAGCACAATGCTCGACCTCTTGGTGATGTGTTGTCGTGAGGATAGCAGATGATTGATCAGCAGTGGGATACTGAGGAAGCTTTCTCCATCTAAGCGATACAGATTCTACAGACGGAAAATCCCTTACAGAAATGAATCGATGTGCAAACATGCAGGAGGGAGAAAAACTTGAGGATATAATGTACATATCAAACAAAATAGCCTTAGATTCTATGTTTCATTCTAATCATCTAAACCTCTGCTTAATTTGCAGAAAATAACATTTACACACTTTCATAGTCTTCTCTCATAAAATAAACTTAAGAAGGAAACAGTACATTCAATTATTTTTGGCAGTGTCAGTGGTCTTGATTATTCAAAAATTGCATGCATATTCAAAAATATATGATGTAAAATCCAAACAGAAACACATAATGTCTAATTAAGATGTCCTTTTACAACTCTCTGCAAAAGTGTTTTGCTCTATTGATTAACTTACATCCGTGTTCTGAATGAGGAAATGCTTGCTGGATCCTTCCCACTGCACAGAGAGCACATAACCCTCTTTCTCTTGACTCTTCCTCACCAAGAAGTCTCCGTCATTCGTCAGCAGCTGCTGGACCTCCAGTCTGGGAATGGCTCCGTGGTACCAGTCCTGCTGCCCCAGAGGACAATCCACCTCCTGCACCAGGGTGAGGGCCGGCAGCACCTGGAGGCACGAAGCGAGAACAGCAGGATCTTTAAAGCTGACATGAATAATGAAACATTACGAAGCGATGGTGGATGGATTTGAGGGGGATTCTGCATATAATATATGGAGATACTTCAAAGAAGAGTCTGAAACACTTTAAAGTCTAACTGCACCATCTTCGATGCCTCCGGGGAACCACAGTGTTTGGAGTTGGAGAGCAAGAAGTAGTTCAGTTAAAGAAAAACAACAAATAATTTAGGCTTTAAGTCCAGCGCATTACAGACACTCGACTGAATGCACACAGCCTTTTCCTATTGAGGTTTAGTGTGCAGCCCAGCTGGGCCACGTTTTGTCAGCGATGATAAAACGATGAAATATAGACTGGCTTTTAGGTCAAAGGAGTTTCAAAAGTAGTGACTTGACCGACAAAGCCGACCTTGTTAAGTCCAAATGTGCTTTCAGGAGTACGAGCCCCAAAGAAAGATCATGTCCCTGAGTGAATTGCAGCAGTGGATACGTTTTCTCGAAAACATGATGAATTGATTGTTGTTGTGTGGGAAGAGGTTTGAGTTTATAAAAACACACTGCAGTTAAAGTACAGAGCAGGCAGGTGGAAGAGGGAGAAGGGGGAGTGTCTTTCAACTGGAACAAGTGTCCTTCCTTTAAAGTGTCCTTCAACAACATACTGAGAAACAGATATTGTTCATTGTGTACAATGCAATGCAAAACAGCCCACTTGTACGAACCTACCTCACATTTAGGTTTAAACAGGCCACTCAGATTGCTTATGAGCCCGTCCATAAGGAGTCTGGAGGGATTTGGGCTGAGGTGCTGAAAAAAAAAAAGATCAAGAGCACATCATCTTGGACAGTAAAAATATAAAATAACTGGCAAAAAACATCAAATAAAAAAAGTACATAAAATACTTGCAAGGTTGTTATATATTTTTTTTGTATTACATATATTTGTAAGGTCCAGCTACAGAGTAATATAGTAGTATAAAGCAGATTTTGATTAAAGGTTAATTTATTACAGATTTATTTGCTAAAGGAATCGCGACAGTAAAACAAGGTGTGAACTCAAGTCACAAAGTTCATTTTCACAAAATTGGTGACTTTGAACTCAACTTGACAAAATCAAACAAGACTTAAAGTCTACAAACACACTCTTTGAGATGTTACTTTTGTACAGAAATGCTTTGAGCTACATGCTAATGTCAGCCCGCTACAACAGCTCGCTGTTAACAATGACAAGTTTAATAATCTGGTGTTGATCAGGTATAATACAACCAAGTTCACCATATGTGTCAACTCAACATGCTAACATTTGCTAATTAGCTTGAAACACAAAGTTGTGTAGGTATTTGGTCCTAAACCAAAATATTGACTAATGATGGTGGCACTCGATAAAAAGTATCCTTTGCGGAGCATGAATATCTGTACCAAATTCTTGGTAATGCATCCAATAATTGTAGAGAAATGTTCCTAAAAACCAAAACAGTCGCTAGAGGAAAAGTCACAGGGTCACTAAAGTCAGTAGTATGTAGTAGTATCCTCTAATAAGTTAAGGTGCTAAAAAAAAAGGACCAGAAGGACCCTGGCAGAGAGAACATACATTGCTTGAGTTGGACGAAAGTGAGACGGTGTTTAGGTCCAGCTTCAGAGCAGAGGAAGGTTCTTTGGAGCCCAGCTGGTCCAGTGTCTCTTTCAGAAGAAGCCTCTGAACCTCCAGCTTGGCTCTCATGCCCTGGGACAGAGCCACCTGCTGCCGGCACTCCTCCATCGCATGTCTCTTGCTGAAATGGTAGACCCTGTACGAAGCAGAGAGCAGCAGTACGTCAGTAAGTCAGTGTGAGCAAAACAAAGGGTTGCATACATCCATAAAACAACACAAATGTTGCAAATAGACAGAACAAGACCACAGAGACATCATTAAGAAGTCTGCCTGTGCAGGTTACAGATGCGCCGTTGCAGTCAGTGAGAATCTCTGGCCACAGCTTAGTCAGCCTTTGTAGTGGATTGTCAGCATGCAACCTTTGTGGTGGATTGTCAGAATGCAAGACCAGTAAACCTTAAAATGGCCCAAGAGCCCTGCTAGCGAGGTAAAACGAGCCTGCTATAAAACAAATGCTGATATAGCTACAGTCATAAACACACCAGAGCATTGGCCAGAGCATTAACCTGCTGGAGGCCCTCAGGGAAACAACTTGCTGTTGGACCCCCATTGACCACCTCAACCTCCCTCCCTGTGCATTGGGCATGTACCCTGTCGGCTCCCATTAAGTACAGCACACATTATTGCTTGGCAGCTCCATTATTTGCCCTGAGACCAAGAAACCAACAAGTACTGCCATGCTGCAAAAATACTAGGTGGTCAGAGAGTCAGATAGTTTGAGGTAATTCGGTTAAAGCTGAAATGATTATTTGATTAACAGGAAATTAATCTGCAACTATTTGGGTGATAATTACTTGTGCAGTATTTTTTTTATCGAAACAGCCAAAGCTTCTCAAAAGTAAGGATTTGCTACTTTTCTTTTTTTATTGCTACGAAGTAAATGTACTCAGTCTTCAACTTCCCCAGGTTAACAGATTCTCAGCTACACAAGGTCACACTAGGTCAACCTTATACAGCATGTCACTAATGATTTACAAAATGTTTCTTCAAAATACAAACCAAAGGGCAGCATAACCTCCACTTACCTTAACAACCGTTAATAATACTACATAATAAATACATTTAAAAAACACATTGTTTCCCTCCAGGAGCTTTTAATGACTAGATCACTCCCACGGGGCTGTAAACCTCTAACACCTTCAGACAGCATCATCAACCTAGACAAATGAGGGGATCAAGCTCTAGAACGCTGACCATATCGCTGTATTATAATTCATAAGGCACTTACAGCCCCATGAGGACACACTACTAGTTATTAGCTGTTGCCCAGCCAAGAGCATACTGAACTCTCCCGATGGGAAGGACTGCCCACAGAGGCAAACTTCAGTATAATTGTCATCACGGCTCCCAAAGGTCATGTGTTTTTATTTTGAAACCTCCTCTGTGATCTCTAAATACAACATCAGAGACTAATTCCACTTCTGTCTGTGGGCCGCTCACCTCTGGCCCTTCTTGACACCTTCACACTCTGCTTCCAGCTCCAGCTCCAGCTGTTCGACTGCGGTCTGCTGGGAACCCAGAGTCCGAGCTAGAGCCAGCAGCTCCTCCTCTAGTGCAGTCAGTCTAGGAGAAGGAGAAATAACACAAGGGAAGGAAGTAATTGATGCAAAACTGTCAGAGGAAATAAGAGGAAAAAAATACAGGGAGTTTTAGGAGGAGGAAGTAGTTGAGACTCTAAAAAAGGAAATTAGTTGTCATCTGTGTGAGAGTGTGTCGTTTGTTCTCACTTGTGTTGGACTGGCTCCAGGGTGAGGTCGTTCAGTTCAATCTCTCTGGGACTGAGCTGCTCAGTGTCCTCCAGCAGACTACAATCAAATTCTGCACACGCAAGAGTCTCCCCTACAGAGCTGTAAACACAAACACACAGTGTCATTGCTCTGCTTTCATGACTGCATTGATGACATCTGAAATGTTGACTCAGTCTACCGGTTCTGTTGGACGAAGCTCTCATATTCTCTGTGAGGATCGATGGCCGTTAGAGCAGAAGATATCTCCCTGTGGATCTGCACCACTTCATGATGAAGGAAAGTGGAGATGTCGAAATACTCCTGCAGGATCTCTTTTCTGGTTGAGAGGTCAGAGATGACACATGAAAACAGAATAATACAAAGTCAGTTTTTCAAGGACCATTTTTTGCCAGATTTCAAACCACATGTGCAGTACATTACATGTTTCCAAAGAACAACATATGAATGTGCAGGTTGGTTTTATATCAGTATTATGAAAATCTACTTTGAGAGACTTGCCTGCGATAAACAGTCCTTCACAGTAACACACAAACACACTGTGAAGTAGATGTAATCTTACAGTATGAGCACCATCTCCTGCTGCAGAGTCTGCAGTGCACCGAGCAAGGCGGGCTGGATCTGACTGTAGTGGTGCTGATGGTAAACTTGAGCCGCTCGCACAGACAGCACATACTCGTTATGCAACTCGTAGAGTTTCATTGAAGCCTTTACATAACGCTCCTTAGTCTTGTCTCTCTCTTTATCTGCGCGCACACACACACACACACACACACACACACACACACACACACACACACACACACACACACACACACACACACACATTATGACATGAAGGAAATCCACATTTCAGATTGACATAATGCAATATACACCAAACTGTGCCATCAGTGTGAAACTGAATCTGCTCAGAAAACAAAGTCCCTGTATGTACACCTTTATTGGCCTCCTGGTACTTCCTCTTAGCCTGAGCTGCATCTCTCGCTGCCTGTCTGTAGCTGCTCTTCAGCCTCTCCAGCTCTGTCTGGGTCACCTGAAGCAGCACACAGAAACACAGACAGATGGAAAACATTTGGTGCAAGGCTGAGCTTTATTCACAGAAGCTGAATTTTTGTGGTTGAAGCTTGCCTGTGTGCGCTGTATATGACACAGGAAGTGGACACCTGCCGTGTTACATTTCGCGGCAGAGGAAAAAATAAATAAGAAAAGAAGACGCAGGAAGAAATGATCTGACCTTTGTTGAGCTGCCAGTGTCAATACTTCAAACCTCCAACCGATACAGTAGCATGTCTGACGTTGTTGTTCAGTCACAATCACGACACAATACATCTCTATTGTGCCACACCATTATTCACACAAAACTAAACTGGTTTTCTGCACAATAAAGTAATAAAATTAAAATAAACAAACTGCCTGCCAGACGGCGAAACTGCGACCCAATATGGATCACTGAAAATGAACACATCATTTCCCTGATGTAATTGGGTAATAAAAATTGTGTGGAGCAGCCAACAGTTTGAGATTGCATCAAAAATGCATTTGCACACACTGTTTCCAGTCTATTGAAGCTTATTCCATTCAACTGATGTCTATTTATAATGCTGCGACTGCAATGCTCATGTGCATGCCAAGATGACTCGAGACAAATCTACAAATAGATTTTGAAACAACAACTTCAGCCAACACATACTAGTAATTATATATGTTTGGACCAGGTAGTGAAAAGGATGACATAACATTGAACTCAACATGCCATTTCAAAAGTCCAACAGTAGTTGCAAAATAAAAAAATAAAAAGTATTGCTTCTCAACAACTGGGACATGGATGATGATTTTAAGTATATCATCACTGAAAATGCAAAGAATAGGTTTATGTATGAAATGTAACTGAGCAGTATTAGTCCACAGACCACAGCTGTGCTTTCCTTAAGAAGATATGCAAGACATTATTGTTTTGTGGAGGTGTGTTGTCTGTCAGCAAAAATCTAACAAATAGCAACAATAATCAAAGTTCAATATCAAAAAAGTAAAAAGCTTATTTTCAGCAGTGAGCAGTTTTATCACATTTGGACATCTGACTGTTCATGTGGTTCACCTGCCTTTTGGCATGAAAGTAGAAATATGTAAGTAGTTGTATATTTGAGATTATGTGTGTGTGTGTTTTAACAGCCTTGCGGGGACATGCCTTTTGTTGGGACAAAACGACAGCAATTGCGCATACCATAACGTAAATCATTGCATTTTAGGGTTAACACTTGGTTTAAGTTTAGTTAATGTAATGAAAGCGACTGTGCGTGTGCATGTGCGTGTGCGTGTGTGTGTGTGTGTCTATTCCTTAGCCACCTTGCTGAGCTCCTGCCTCAGCAGGTTCCACTGCTCTGCGTAGGTTTTGCGGAGCTGCTGTTTGTCTCTGATGAGCAGCGTCAGTTTGCTGATGGGACCATCCAGCAGATCCTCAGAGCGCTTCTTCATCACCTGACTGAGTAAGTCCATCTGAGAGACCAGGACGCCCCATGACTGACAGACAGGGGACAAAGGTCAGGGAGACAGGTCATTCAGACCCGAGAACAACAGTCCTCCACATGTTTTATCCTCCGTTTGGATGTGGATTTGTTTGTTTGTTCATCTTTAAAAATACTTAATAGATTTAAAAATGTTGATGAAAGTCAGACCATAGGCCAAAAATAATTAGTGTCTTTTAACATGTTTTTTTAACCATCAAGTGTTTTTATTTTAATCACTTACTCCTTATAACTCCTGAACTGTGAGGTGCAGAATTAAAATAGTTGTTTTACTGTCCAAACTCATTCTCCACCATTTAGATTTTATTAATTTGTTTAGCAAAACTCTTTGTCTATACTTCTCTAATTAATGTGATCCAATCTACGGTAGACATTTGTCGAACCCAGAAAACTTCTAAACAATATTTTCTCATATTGTGTTTATCATAATGCTTCCTGTAAAAGGTTGCATTCTTAAGCATAATTTATCTGCAATAATTTGAGGAAGCACTAGGTGATTGAAACCAGATTTAGGACACATTCTGAGCAAATAACAAAACTTTTGCAATAGTATAAAACTTTGACATTTCCCTAATAGTCAGCACTACAGCAACATATTACAAATTATACTGGCTGTATCAGACTTATTGGTCATGAGTCAGACATCAAAGATTAGATGTATTGTAAATCCAAAACAATGCAGATTAAAAACAACTATATTTTTGGTTTGCGGTTTGAGAAAAAAACTACTCATACAGATTCATTTTAGGATACTAAAATTGTGACCCACAATGCCCTATTTTGTTTTTCAATGCTCTGAATATTAAACACATTTGTCTTGACAGTAAAAAAGCTAACTTTTGATTCAGGAAGTTTTTTGTTCCAAGATGACCACATGTGAGTCCATAAATCTGTCCAATATTTCAGTCCATTTGCGCCTGTTGTTCTGCAAATAATTAAATAATATTTCCATTATTTATATAGAAAGCACTGATGTATTACCTCGCCTTAATTTGAAAAACGAAATTGACTAAGTTACAGACTTTGTGCATGAGCAGTGCCTGTCTTCCATTAGAGACCGTGATGATCCGTTGATGATTGATGAGCTTTCAGACCTCACCTTGTTGAGCTGGCTGATGTAATCCTGTCCTGCACCAGGCTGAGGTCTGTCCAGCTTCTCTGCCATGGCAGCCATGTGATGCAGCTGCACTGAAAACTCTCGTTCACTTTTAGCTCGATGACCCATCCACTTTTTCATGACCTCCATCAGGTGAAGCTCTGAGTCCAGCAACCGAATAACAGCTGCATGCGCCTGGGGGCATCGCAGGTCCTCTGCAAAGCTCATCTTCTGAATAGTCAAACTCTCCTCCCTGCCGAGTGTTTGTTGTCAGCAGTAAGTCCAAGCACCTTTGTGTGCTCATGAGTGTGACAGAATAAGAGTGTAGAGCTGAAGCAGCTACTAATGAGTAGTTATTTCCCTGTGGCCTTCAGGGGCTTTCACTTCCCTGTGAGAACAAAAAATAAGTACAGCGGTTCAAGTGAGCTAGCACTTCCTCATATCTGTTTGAATGTGGTCGTGTATGTGTATGTAATTTTGCTTTCATTCTATACACAACTTTAGTGGCACAATAACGACAAAACCTGCCATTGTTGCAACAGTCAAATAAAAAGCATA